>VDFB02388780.1:0-38884 GCA_007258455.2 Sequoia sempervirens | reverse complement strand
TATAGTATGTTTTGTGCAATGTAATCAGTGCTATGCATATAACCAACAAATATCTATTTTCTATAATTCATGGATTGAACTTTATATTTTATATGCTCTCAATGGTTGTATGCTATGCAAATGCCATTAATTTTTTTTAAAAAAGTAGTATGCTATGTGTGATACTATCAACAATGTAATTATATACTGATTACTCTTTCTTTTTACATAATCTAACATATTCCAAACTTTTCATAGGCTGCCCAACACATCGAAGGCAGCAAAGGCAAGACTAGAAAAGCATGAGCAACACAAACTTGGCTCTGGTGGTTATATGAAATTAGCCACACGAATTGTAAGTATCAATAAATGAAATATTGCATCCAAATTATAATAAATTGAAAACAATTTTGGTTTTATCACACCATAGAAGCAAAATTCATGATCTTTTGCAAAAATGTAGGGCTCTGAATTCAACAGAGTTCCCACAGAAGAGGACCTGAAGATTGCCTTCCAGCAAGGCTATGGAGCCGTGGCTAAACGCCTAAGAGTCTTGATTGGGCAAACACAATCTTCCATTGCATCCAACACGTAGGTAAATAAACTCAATAAAGTTTATTTAAAATTGAATACTTGTGCAATCTATTCAATATTAATTTCCACCATAAAGTAATTACATGCCTATTTGTTTTAAACATTCAAGCAATGATAATATATAATGCACATGACATTGGAATGCAGCCTGGTGAGGGTGGGAGCGTAATGTGTGCGCATGAAGGTCATGGTGTGCATCCTAGTACCCTTTTAGAGCATGTAGAGCGTGATCAACATGTTGAGCATGATCAGAATAGCGATGTGGCCCCATCGTAAAGGGGACCACCTAAAGTTCTTTAAACAGATTTCAATTATAATTGGTGCATTAATTAATGTAACATTTTGTGTTTCAAATTTAGAGCATGTAGAGTGTGATCAACATATTGATCATGATCAGGCTAGTGAAGATCAAGAACATGATGTGGCCCCATCAGGTAAAGAGGACTACTCTAATGTTCTTCTAAACATATTTAATTGCAATTGGTGTATTAATTAATGTAACCTTTCATGTTTCAACCGCAGATCAAGATTTGTATACGTTCAACATGTTGATGAGTCTATAACAAAAGTTCGTGAACATGATGTGGACCATCAAGTAAAAGAGAACCAATTTCCAATGTTCTTTAATTAATCAAATACTTGTAACAATAATAATAATAAAACATATCAGTTTAACATTTCTTTCTTATTGCAGCAGATCCCCCCTTGAAGCGGCGTCCACGTCATGAGCAGACGACTACGTGTACATTAAGATCACAAGCAGAGGGCAGAACAACTAAAGGGGGGACAAATATTGATTTAGAAAATGATACTCCACTTCAGCTTTATGTAGCTTTCAAAAAGAAACAAAAAAGTGATTGTAATCATATCATGACAACCATATTTTTGATAATATGTAAAAACTGAAAGAATGATTATTATATGTTAATGAATGAATGTGAATATGTTAATTAATGAATGTTATATGTTAATGAATGAATTCTATATGTTATTAATGGATGAATGAATGAATGCTATATGTTATTAATGGATGAATGAATGATTAATGTTATATGATTGGGTATGGGGAATTGAGAGTGATGTGAGGGGGGGCAAATGAGCTTCCACCATCACGTGGTTGGCCTTGTTAAGTAGAAAATATTAAACTATACTAAAAACAAAGAGAAGCTTAATAAGGTAATGGACTTTTCAATATAAGAAATACATTGTTTGAAGCATCAAACCAATATGCAGTCTATATGTATGATCAGTCATTAGTCTCCGCAATGGTACATTTCCACGAATATATATATATTTAAAATTTTGCTTCTTCATTGCAATTTCGATGACAACCACTGATGAATCAATAGAAAGGCTCGACGAAGTTGCTATAGCTGCGACGACGATTTCATCGTAACTCCCTACCCATTTTGTCGCCCTTCTGACGATATTTCGGTGTTGCTATCATGCTACTCCCTACCCATTTCATCGCACTTTCGATGAACTTTTGGCATTCTTCCAATGATACTCCTTGCTAATTTCATCATAAAGTCGATGAACTTTTGGCGTTGTTTTGACGCTACTACTTGCCCATTCCATCACACTTTCGACAAAATTTTGGTGTTCTTCTAATGCTACTCCTTGCTAATTTCGTCACAAAGTCGATGAACTTTTGGTGTTGTTCTAACGCTACTACTTACCTATTTCATCGCACATTCAATGAACTTTTGTTGTTCTTTCGATGCTACTACTTGAGTATTTTGTCACTATTTTGACGAACGTCCTCTGTTGTTTCCACTCTACTGCTTGCCCATTTCATCAAACCGACGACAAAATTTTGGTGTAATTCATCGGTGGATAAACAAAGTTTTCATCGATATTCCAACAAAATCCCGAGGTATTTCATGATGCCATTGACCGATGATTCTTTGCCGTTATTTCAACATTTAATTTGTTGTCAGCCTTACGATGAAAAAATAGCGACGAAAAGATTTTTGCCATTGCGTCACTCTTCTAACAGAGATGTATTGAACGACTGACGAATGCCCATCAGAAAATGGTGTCAAATCTAGTAGTGCCTTTATCCTATGTTGTGGGTGAGAATATTGGGCCTTAGCTTGTGGGTGGGTTGTAGGTGACATGTGTTGCTTAAAATTACCCTTGGTTTCTCTGCTCATGTTGTGGGAAGGTCTGTTTGACCTTGAGGGTGCCAAGAAGTTCCTTTGGTGTATATTCTCTTCTAGAGTCTTGTTGTTTTTTCTTCACCATGCAAGTATCTAATGCATGTCTTCTTGTGCTTTACCTCATTATGCAAGTGATTTTCTGATTGACCCTATGTGGTTTTGGAGTTGCTTTTGCATGTTATATTGTATTGAAATTATGAAATATGGTAATAGAAAATGAATGATCATGTTGTTAGTTCTTAGAGATTTGTGCATACTCTCATATGGTTGATGCATTTGTGTGAAAGTGATTGTGTGATGATGAAACCATGATTGCATTCGTGCCTATGTTAGAACTGTAAATATCTCTTGTCTTGTCTCTCTTCCCATTGGTTTAACAAAGATGCCTGTTCTTGAGTGTGTGGTGTATTGAAACCCATGGTATGTTGTATCTTATGAGAAAATTCTTATGTATTCATGAAGGTTTGTTTTATTAGATCAAACCTTGGGTAAAGGACCTAAGTCCCCAAGTTGCATTCATAATAATGGAAAATGTATAATATGAATAGAAAATTGTTTTCCAGTAAGCAAAATTTTAGAAAAAAGGGATTAGTGAAACCATTGCATGTTAATGATAATTGCATAATAGGTGCATTTTTTGGGTGAGGCCTATAGTCCCCAACTTTATTGTTAAGTCTTAAGAAATCATGAGATGTTAAATTATTGTACATGGATTTAAAAGGCAAAATGGTAAATGTATGTTGAAGTGTTGCATACCTTGTCTTGGGTAAACATTGTAATGCTATTGCACTATGTGTGGGAAATAAATGTGGTTACCATATGTGTGTAGTAAGGTGTTTTACCACTTGATAAAAGTGAATGTGAATGTGAGAGTTATCATGGAATTGTTGATTTACTCCTTGTAGCACTATGATATTTTGTATGAATTATTTGTGATGGACTCCGCTTTTGGGTTCATGGATTCTTGTATCATGGATTAGTATGCTATTTTCCAGTGTCCAGATGGACTCATGTGTGGCCTTGTGATGTTTCCCGGTGATGTGTATTGGTGCATATGTGTATTATGTATTTTAATCCCTGGATATGTGCTTTGGAGTTTTGGTTGGTGGTTGCTTCACCATGTTGATTTGTATAGATTGACAGTGTACTTGGTTGGGATGATTATAGCATGGGTTGTTGTTGTTGTTTTATGTTGTGGTATGGAGTGGTTTAGTTTTAGAACCATTGATTATGTGTGATTTTATGTAGTTTGTATTAGGGGCTCTTGTAGGCTTCCAGGAGTAAGCCTGACCCTAGGGGGGAGGATGTAATACCCCTTTGTTTTGCTTTTTGGCTAGACAGTGTGTCCTTGTTTGCTTGGATGTGCTTTTTGGTTATTGAGATACTTCATCATGTGTGTTATTTGATTGCTATTTATAGAGCGATAGTCTATTTGTGTGATGTGATATATCTTATCTGATGCTTTATTTGACATTTTTTAATTGGTGTAATGATGATTAGTTGTTGTAACATGTTATTGCATGAGATGTTTGTTTATGATGGAACTGTTAGTCTATGATGAGTGTACTAGTGAAGGGGACGAGATCACATCACTCGCTTGCGAGTGCCCTATGATTCTGAGATTTCCTCCTCACAGTGTGTTTTATTATATTGTATATATGCATGTTCGATATACTCTTTGTTCGCAGGTTGACAGGTACAAGACATTGACTCCACTCAATTTCATAGGTTGAGTGTGTCCATTGACCAACGGTAATCGATTGGGAGATAGTAGCTAGGTTTTTTGTGCCAAGTCATCACCCTAGTCATAATATGTCATCGGGTTGTAGTCGGGTTTAGTCATTTTAATGTTGTCCTTTTCACCTTGGGTTTTATTTAATTTCAAATTATAAAGGTTATTAAATGGCTTGTGTAGTTAAAATGATGATTAAATATATCTGGTTGGGACGTTGAAATGTTAGTTATTTTATTGATTAATTTAATTTAATTAATAAAATAATCTAATCTTGGGTTAGATTTATTTTATAGATTAATTAAATTAATTGTGTGGAATTGAATTAAGCTATTCTTTTTGGAAATTTAAAAGTGTTAAATTCTTTGAAATTTTTTTTTTAAAAGTTTAAATGCTTTTGAAAAGAAATTATTAAAAGTTTTGAATTCATTTTGAAATAGAAATTTTATAATAAAGTAAATGATTTAAATCTATTTTGAAATTTAAATTGTGTTTTAAAGTATTAAAATGCAAACATTTTGTAAATGCATGAAAATATCTATCTTGTTGAAAGATATCTAGTTGGAAAAAGAAAATATCTTGGATATTTTAGGGCATTGACTTAATTTGGGGAAAATGAAAAGATTTGGGGATTATTCATGCTTGGAGAAAAAATTTGCTAGGAGGAGGAAAGAGGGTTTGCTTGTTTTGGGAATGCATTTTGAAATGGGAATGAAGGTTTGGAAAGATTTTGGAAGCATTGGAAAGTGCATCTCAACTTCAATCTTCTTCTTCAAGTTTCCATCGTTCCTTCTTGTTTTTGTTTATTGTTTTGAAAATATGGTTCTTTTCAAATTAAAAACTTGTTTGAAAACAAATTTGAAAACTCTATTGAACACATGAAAATCTTAGATTCTTGTGGAAAATTCAAATTCTTTAACAAAATTGAAATCAAGAAATTAGTTTTGAAGATTTAACAATAGATAAAATGGAAAGAAAACAAAATAAATTAAAAACCTCTTTTTTGGATTTGGGTATTTCCAGAAATTCATATCATGAAATCATGTTGAAAATTAATTTTATTGTAAATTTCTTGTTGAAAACTTGCCCAATTTGACTATAAAATGGAGATTTTATGTATATATATATTATGTTCATGCTTTTTGGATCTGTTTTATATTGGAAGGTTTGTTTTTTTCCCATAGAAAAATTTGGAAAATAAAATTCGTTCTGTGCAAATATGCAGGGAGGGTTTTTAAATTTTTATTGAAAATAAAAAAATATATATAATTTTTTTTTGAGTGTTGGGGAGGGGGCAGCGATGGCTACACAGCCAAACCCCCAGTGGAGGGCGATGTTGTGGTAGTGCTCCCCATAGCCTGTGGCGGAAGCACTGCCACAGGTAGCGCAACCTATGAATACGTCCTCCTCCCTTATGGGGGCCCACGGGCCAAGCAAAAAGGTAATTCATTTTTTTTAATTTTTAATCTTAATTTTATTTAATTTAATTTTATATTATATAATATATAAGATATATATAGATTATATATAATATTCATATATTATATATATAATATATTATAATTTAAATAAATGTTTTATTATTATATATTTTAATTAAACTAGGTTTGATTTAAATGAGTTGAAGTTTGAATTGATTTTATAAAAATACATTTAAATAATATTTATATATATTTAAACATATATATATAATTGTGTATACATTGAGTATATAATTATATATATGTTTAGTATATACTTATATTTAAATATATTGATATTAAGATGGATGTTTTATTTAATGATGCAAATATTGATTTTCTAAGAGATTGATGTTTTTAGAAAATTGATTATGATCATTAGTTGTAATCGAGGAAGTTGGAAGAAAACAATTAGTTTAAGCTTCTGATTTCAATTAACGTTAATTATTTAAATTGATTACATGCAATATGTCATTGTTCAGCTTGGATTTAGGAAATCCTAAAGTAGGTGATTAAATTGTCAAATTGCCCTTTCGTTATGTAATTTCTCTTTTTCGTGATGTTGGGCAAAAAGGAAGTAATTGTATTTTTTGAAATGATTTATTTTGAAAGGAAGAAATGGTTATTATTATTATTTGAAAAGAAGAAATGATTTATTGATTTGTTCTGAATAAAGAAGTAACTATTTTATTTTATTATTATTTAAAAGCAATTAAGGAGTTGAACATATGGTTTAAATTTCATCTTTTGTTTGAAAGAGACGTTATTAAGTCAGTTTTTATTAAGGCAATAAATTACTGAATTGTTAATGAAGGAAGTGGGTTTAGGAAATCCAAATATAGATTTAATTCCGGTTTAATTTTCCCTTCTTGAATGTTCACTTCTTTTGTTTTCACTTTGGGGAATTTGATTTGAAGGGTTGTTAAATCTTCCAGAAGGGGTTTAACTTTTGGGGTTGTTGTATTTTGTTAGTCAACCTTTGTATTGTCTTGGGTAGTGCGTATAGTTGTATCATGTTGTTTACCCGGTTTTCATGAACGGGGATGGTTTGTGCCTTTTTTGGATTAGGAGTGGATTATGTGGTTTGTGCCTCCTTTGGAAGGAGTGGATTAGGTGTTTTGTTGCCTCAAGTGTTTGGAGAGGGGTTTCACTTTTGTTGTCTCCAGTGTTTGGAGTGAGCTTTCATTATGTGTTTCTCGTAGAGTTGGAGTGGTTTTGTCTTGTTGGTATGCACTTGGGATTCCCTTGGTGATTGGTTTTGTTTGTTATGTTGTCAAGTAGAAGAGTGGATTTTGTTAGGGGCCAGAGCCCAAAGAGGTAAACTGGATAACCTTCAGAGGTGGTTTAATCAAGTGATAACTAAATCAATGTACTTAGAAGTTAGGTAGTATTTCACACTAATTAAGATAATTGAGCCTCACTCATGGACAAAAGTGCTTGTATAGGCTTGGGATAGTGGGAAGGCCTAGAATGGAAATGCCATCTATCTTGTCTTTACGAGAGGTATTTGATTCCACATGAGTGAGTATGGGTGTTGGGATTCAGTTGAGGCCACCAGGATAACCCATAGTGGGGGTTGGAGCCTATGAAGATTCCCAGAGGATATCCCATGTCGAGCTATGTGATGACACTCTTTCTATGACAATATTTGGTATTTGGTTTTATGTGTATGGTCTTCTTATCATACTCGATCTGTTTTATTTCTAGAAGCAATGTGACTTATGTCAGTGATGTTAGAGTTTTACTTGTGTTATCCTTATGTTTGTATGGTTCATGAGATTAGTTGTGTTAGTGTGAGTTAGCCTGTTTCTAGGGGTTGATGGTCTTGTATAGGATTCCTTGTTACTATCTCCTAGCATGGGGGGTGAGCCTTCGAGTATCACATGGTTGGGTGGAGTGTGCATCTTAATCCGTTGGGTCATCTTCTTGTTCCTGTGGATGACATTTCCAGTTGGAGAGCTCCTAGGATCCAATACTTTCATGCTTTATTCTTTTTAGTTATTATTGTGATTTTATTACCCCTCATTGTATCAAGGTGGAAGATGTGATTTGTAACCTTGCTTATTGGATTTACTTCATTTGGGGAATGAGAGTTGTAATCGTATTGTACATTATTGTTATTGGAAACATGTGGAATCTCTTATGCTTGGATGCAATTTTATCATGTATGGAATGTATGTGTATTTTAGTTGATAAGTAATTAAATTTTTTGGTTTCAATTCATGTTTCTTGTTTGGGTTTTAAAGTAATCTCGGTCTCATAACCTTAGAGGTTGTTGCAATGGGTAGTGAACTTGCATGTTATTTGCATTTAAACAAAAAAAAATAGTTCATTTGAGTGGTCAATTGCAACTTCCTCTAGGGTTGCGTGGCAGGGCATTACATTTGATACTTTGTGCTAGTATTTAAAGAAATTGAATTTGCATTTATTCTAAATATATAATAAATTTATCATCTCAAAATCATCCTCTCATCTTAGAGAATTAAAGGAATAATCAATAATATTAAAAATTGTATTTGGTGCATTAAAAGGAGTAATGAATTTTCTCTTGCATTCATTTTAACGCCCTTCCCTATCATCATCAAACTTTTGTACACATTTTTAGGGGTTGATCTAGGATAATTAGTTTTCTTGTTATTAAACAATAAGCCTTCCAAGGTATATTGTAATAATACTAGACCCCAAATCAATAAAAATATAAAATAAAATGAACACCAATTTGTGGAGTTATAAAATAATCCTATACATTATGTAGAGTGAAATTCAAAAGCAAAGGACAAGTCTATAATTATATATTTGACCAAATAAACTCAGTTCAAGCCTAAAAAAAGTGGAAGAGTAGTGTAGAATTCAAGGCATTCATTTGATATTGAGATCAAAACTTTGGGTTAGAGACAAAATATTTTACAATCTCCTCCAAAAGTAATCATTCTTCTGTCATAGAGAAAATCAACATCCATTATCATATTTAATTTTCTAAACTAATTATTGTAAATTATCAAAATATTAGTTCCATATATTATTAATTCATTTAGCATAATTTATTCTTATATTTATGCACCTTATTAGATTAGCATATTGTTGTCATTTCATGCCATCTTGATGACCCATCATTGAAAACTGATCTGAAATATCCTACATGGGCCATCTTGCATGAGTCTCCCTTAAAAAAGTCCTCAATTTGGGTAAGTCTTGAGGTCGTTAGTCATTTGGTCAGTTCTCAAAACTTTGTTGGTTGTTGCCTAGGTTTTCATAACTTTTTCGGTCACCACCTAGGTTTTCATAACATTTCCTACTCTCGACGTATCACATAGGGTTCATCTTTGTGAAGTTCTAAAGTGTTTCAATGTCTATAATTGTTTTTCTAAATTTTGGGCAATCTTGTCTAAGTTTTAAGTCAGTTCAAATTTTTCTCAAGTTGGGAAACTTGTGTCAGTCTCTAAAAAAGTTGTCTAAAATTTCTCTTTCTCCACTTGATGATTGAAAAAGCGATTAAGATAAAGGGTTTTAGGTATTTCACATTGGTTTCAAAACCCTTGTCAGTCATCAAAAAGGCTATTAAAACTTTTCTTTTTCCTATCAACCAATTCAATTACCTAGGCATGGCCCCCTTTTAGAACAACTTAATGCACACATGCGAAAACCCTCACTTAAGTTCCCTTGCTCCACTTGCACCACACAGTGTCTTCCTATTCCATCACATACCTTCTTTGCATCACATTTTATCTAACATCTGCCAACTCCCTTGGTGTGAAGTGTGATGGCACTGTTGATCTTATCTTGGGGAAACTTGTCTAAATATTTGTCCCTTTCACTTTGCGTCCAAGTTCTTTTCCTTTTCTTCTCTAGCATCTTGATCAATTCTTTCAAAATTTGACTAAGTCCTTATTTTTTAGACTTTCGAGTTTTGCTCTTTTGTCTTACCTCTTACCACTTTGTGGTAAGCGGTAAGCTGACCCCTTGAGCTTTGATCTCTTATGATGTTTTGAGGATTGGGGATTGGGTTTCCTCTTTATTTTATCCTTCCACCTTCTCGTGATCCTCTCGCCTCCCCCTTTTCTCCTTAACCCCTTCCATCAAATTCTAGCTAAGTATCAATATCTTTGAGTTTTGGAAGTTAGGCTTTCACCTTACCTCTTACCATTCTATGGTATGAGGTAGATCTGAAGCCCAACCCCTGATAAGTTCTAATGTTTACAGTTTTATGCTCTATCCTTCTTTTCTTTAGCAAGTGGTGCGAGGTACCTTTAATGCCCGACTCCCAATAGCGATAGTTTGGAAGGGGTTTCCTTTTGGGCTTGATGCCCTGACCTTCCCTATTTTGACGTGCTTTTCATAGTGGTGCCATTAATGCCTAAGCAACCTTCTCACCTACCTATTTGAAGTTTTTGAGGCTCAAGGATGGATTTTATTGAACTTCTTGTTTGTTACAGTTGATCTCATGGATACCCAATGCTCATTTATGGCTGATTGTATTCCTTCTCTTGCCCCATATCTAGATCATTGATTTTGCAGGGACATTTTGGAGGGATTTTGGACAACATTTATTGCAAAGTCATGTCATCCAAGTCTTGGTGCATCCTAGGCTCATCCTTCAACATGGTTTTCATGATCTAGTTGCCTCAACTCTCATTTGGATGAATTTCTGCTAGTTGCTAACCCTAGGCAGGGTTAAAGTTTAGTGAGAGTCAACTTAGTTAAGCTTGAACTATAAAGGCAACACTTGTACATTTTCAAGGGGTTCTTCCCTAGATTTTCTCTAACAAGTTTATGCTACTCTAGTATTCTATGACTGTAAACTTTCCTTCCATACCTTTGTGTCAATAAAAATCATTCATTTTACCTCTTCTCTATGCTTGCATCCTATGTATTGTTTGATATCTCTATACATACATTATTCTTATCAATTCTGAAAGGTATATTATTGTGCTAGCTAGTTGTAAAAGTGTTTAGGGGGACAAAGGTTAGAAACCTAGACCCCGTTTAGAAAAGTATAGTTGGGTCTTCACTTGATTCCTATCATTTTTTTCCATGTTTGCATTATATCCATTTCTAGAAAGAATCTTGTATCCAAGGCCATAACATTCTTCCTATTCAGATGAAGAGATCATATCTACATCATCTTAAGAACATGACCCCTCGTGACATAATGATACATTGACTAAGGTATTTAAAAGTATTGTTAGGTCCCAAATATTAGGAATCACATAAGAAGAAGTTAAGAAAAACAAGACAATGTGAAAATGAAAACTATAAATCTTATGATATAATTCTGTAGTTACATGAAAAATTCATGAACATAGAATTATCCTTGACATTTAGAATCATCCTTACACAAAAATATAATATTTTGATTTTAAGATGAATACTACTATAAATAGAATCACCTACTATTGTAAATCCTAATATTTCTTAAATTCTAAAATGAAAATTCTTCATTTCTTATTTAGTTCTTGCTCTTCTATATAATATTTCTTGAAAATATATATTTTTAATGTAATTTAAAGTTTCTTAGAATTTCTTTTGGATGCAAAATGACAAAAAAACTCCACATAAGTTACACGATACTATTAGTAGACTTAATTCATAAATGATACAGTTAATAATAATAAATTGCTTAGATAATTATAAAGTGGTAAATGATATGGTAGAAAGAATATTAAGTGTATTTTTTTTTTTAAATGATTTAATAAATGATGGTAGTTTTTACAATTATAGTAATGTTTAAATAAAAAGTGATGTAGTATAATAATAGACAAAAGAGACAAGAAGTGATATGGTAGAAGAATGTTGTTATATTTCATTAAGTAGAACAAATATTAGCTATGATATAATTTAACAATGTAACCTTTAACCATGACATAAAAGTGATAGTTATTATGGATTTGGTTGAACAAAATGTCCAAAAACAAAAGTGAAATTTGAGAAAAGTAAAAATTTTGCTTGTTTTTGAAAGACATCCTTTAAAATAATACAAATATTGTTAACATGTTGTATGATTCTAGTTCATTTTTGAATGTTCATGCATCTTAGTCATTGTATTTAAATTAAAAAAACATATCTACTTTTTTAACATTTGTCTACATTAATTGAATATGTAGTTATGACTTACAACAAAAGAACAATAAATCATGACAATTGAATGGATGAGTATGAATTATAACAACTAAAGAAAAAAACATCACAATTCAATAGAAAATTGATGATGTTTTATTTGGGATGAATAATGGCTATATTAATTTTTATAAATTAATAAGAGAATAATATACTATTAAAAAAGGATAGGTTCTAGAAGGAACATATTCAAATTCTAATTATGGCCAAGTCCAAACAATAAGAAGAAACAAAAATAGATATTAATGAGGTTGGACTCAAACATTAAGAACCGACAAAGTTGGTATGGTGGACAATGAGAGTTGTGCCTAGACTATGCTCATCTATTTTTTTTCACACATCAATGGGAATAAAAGCATTAATAAGAAATTTTTTATCCTCTTAGTAATATATTAAATATAAATAAATAAACATACATATTATATAATTTTATTAACTCAAAATTTTCAATTTTTTTTTTTATTCTCATAAAATATTCAATTTTTTTGCTATAATGAATTTGAATTAATTTAAACTCTTAAATTATTATTATTTTTATCTTTTTCATTATTATGATTTTAGATCCTAAATGAATATTAAACCAACAAGTTTATATAGGCATTCAATTGTATATTAAATGTAGTCTTTAATATATTTTTTTATTACTATAATTTTAAATTTTAATTATTTATATTATGTAGTGATTGATTATTTTTTAAATGATTATCATCATTTTGAATATTGATAGTTTTTACTATCATAAAATTTAATTTTAAATATATAAAACGGTTATTTTTTACTATTATAATTTTAGGTGTAAATAAATTTCAAACTATTAATATCATAGTAGAATGTGTGCCTTTTCCACTACAATAAAAATAGATTTAAATATACATTTTTTATTACTATAATTTTAAATTTTAATTATTTATATTATGTAGTGATTAATTATTTTTCAAATGATTATTCATCATATTAGAATATTGATAATTTTTACTATAATAAAAAATTAATTTAAATATTTAAAATGGTTATATTTTACTATTATAATTTTGGATCCAAATAAATTTCAAACTATTTTTTTTTTTAAATAAAAGGGTAAAAAAATTATTAATAATTAGAGAACAATATTACAAAGCATCAACAAGACAAGGCCCAAGAACCGTCAGAACCAAGAAAGGAACAAGAGACCACATCATTCAACAGTACTGGCATTTCCATCAGCAGTAAGAATCCCCTCCAAGTCGCGACAGAGCTCTGGAGAAACCTGTCCCAACTCAACAACATTCCAACCCTCTATATGCTCAGAAGCCTAATGAGCTAGACAACCAACTGCTTTGTTCCACTCCCTCAGAATGTGAACGAAGGACACCATCTCCATCAAAGAGCTAATATGCAAAATCTGCTGAACCAACCTAGTCAACTGCCAGTGAACATCAGACACCTTTCGATCCTTCGGAAAATTTATCATGACTTGCGAATCAGATTCACAGACAACCTTATGCCAGCCCAAAGTAAATGCCCACTCAAAAGTGTATAAGATTGCCAAACCTTCCATAAGATTAATGGGTTGCACCCCCTCATGAACAGAAAAGAAGAAAACCGTTGATCCCAAAGAGTCTCTGCTAATCCCCCCAACCCCAGTAGGCCCAGGATTACCCCAAGAAGATCCATCTGTGTTGATCTTCAAAATGCCATCTGGGGGAGGCATCCATATACCGATCCTAAAAAACCTCTATCGCAGGTGGCGACCTTTCCTAAGGCTAGCAGCCGTTAAAGATGATCCATGAATCCCCAATCTATCCACCACCCCAACATTCCCTTTCCCCAAGGGAAACCCAACATCACATTTAGCAGCCACCGTTTCCTAAATCATACCCAGAATTCTTTGCCAGACTTGTTGCACAACCATCTTCTCACCACAAAAAATCCTACGATTTCTCTCTAACCAAATCTTCCATAGGATGAAAGTACGTCCCACATACCACACATCCTGCAGAAAAGAGGCCACCGAAGGAGGCCTACCCAAACTGCTCCAAAAGTCAATCAAGGAGGAGGCATGAACACAAGAACAATTCCACACTCCCCACCAGAAATGCCACAGTTGCGAAGCAAAGGAACAACGAAAGAAAAAATGAGTGGACTCCTCCTCCCCTCCCCCACAAAGAACACAAATAGAGGGACCCTAAAAACCCTGCTTCCGAATGTTGTCCCAAGTCAAACATCTATTCCGGGCCAAGGTCAAACAAAACAGTTGCACTTTTTCCAAGAAAACTTGTTCCATACTCTCCTCCACCAGGGAACCTCCATCCCCTCTAGCTTACGAGATAACAACACCTGATACCTAGAAGCAACAGAATAGACCCCCTTAGGATTAGGAGACCAAGAGAGGGCATCCCCATCTAGGAGGGAACTGCAGCACCTACTAGAGAGGATATTGTGAAGCTCTGCGCACTCTTCATTCAAACCAACATCAGGCCATTCATCAGGATGCTTCCATCTCACCCGCAACAGCTGGTCAATGACAAATAAGGCCATAAAATCACTCACCCTAGACCAGCCAGCCGCAAGAAACCTCTGGCACAAAGTCAGCAGATTAGGGAACTAAGAAGTAATAGGAGGAAAACCATCCCAAGAATCAAACCAGAAATGAGCCTTCGACCCCCCTTTGCAAATCCAAAAAAGGCCATCCTTAACAAGCGCTGCACCTTTCTTAAGCATACTCCAAATCATCGAACCTCTCCCCTTTAAGGGAAATCTGGGAATATCCTGCCAAGCCACACCAGGGAAGTATTTATGAGATAAAATCCTGTCCCAAATCTAATCCTGCTCCACACACCATCTCCAATACAGTTTAGCTGCCAGCACCTCCCTAGTTAAGGATGACTGCCTTAACCCACATCCACCAAATTGACGTGGACTACAAACAGTATCTAATTTAACAAGGCTCCACTTCGAAGACAACAAACTACCAGCCCAAAGAAACTTCCTGGCTAAAGAGTCTAAATCCTTAACAAATCCCATCGGGGCCACCTAAAGCATGCATCTGTAGATGGGAAGAGCCTGCACCACCGACTTGAGCAACTGAACACGACCAGCAAAGGACAACCACCTATGAATCCAGTGATTAACTTTCACCCGAAATTTATCCAAAATATTCTGCCAAGAAGCCTTAGGAAGCCTACCAATAGAGATAGGCATACCAAGATAGATCAAAGGAAGACCCCCAATTTGAAATCTCAAGATATGGGAAATCTGCTGTTGAATGGGCTCCGGGGTGTTAAAGAAGAATATGGAGGACTTGTCTTCATTAATCCGTTGACCCGAAGCAACAAGATACACATCCAACAGCTTGCGCAAAATGGAAGCTTCCCTAACAGTAGCCATGCCCATCAGAGCCGTGTCATCCACAAATTGTAAATGAGACTGCAGGGGTAGATCGCCTCCTCACCACCACCCTTGAATAAGACCCAGATCAACATTCCTTCTTATCAAACACCCCATACCTTCCACAAGAAGAATAAACAAATATGGAGAAAGGTGATCTCCTTGCCGCAAACCATGAGAAGCTCCAAATAGCTCATAATGCTCACCATTAGTTAACATAGTGAAGGAAACCGAGGTAACACAACTCATAACCCACTGAATCCAATCATTTCCAAAACCAATGGCTCCAAGCATCCGCTGGAGGAAAGACCACCAAACACAATCATAAGCCTTAGCCATATCTAACTTGATGAATATCACCTTATCTTTGGAACTGGCCATCGAGTGAATGGTTTCCAAAGCAATAAAAATCCCATCCAAAATTTTCCTACCTTCCACAAAGCCACTCTGTTCCTCCGAGATCAACATTCTCAACCACTTTTTTAATCTCTCAGCAATCAACTTGGTAATAATTTTGTAGATCACATTGCACAGGGAAATAGGCCTAAATTGACTTAACCTATCCGCCCCATCACATTTAGGTATGAAAGCAAGAAAGGTAGCATCCAAAGCCCGAAGCATCTGCTTGTTCTTCTGAGATTCCTGAACCACAGCCAATAAATCCAACTTAATAATATCCCAGAATTCTTGAAAGAATTCAATCAGGAAACCATCAGGTCCAGGAGTCTTCCCCTTCTTCATCTGAAACACAATCTCCTCCAATTCTTCCAAAGAAATGTCCCCCATGAGATGCTCATTCATTTCCCTTGTGACCAAAGAAGGAATACAGGAAAGAACTTGTACCTCCTCAACATAACCACCATGTCCATCCTCCCTAAATATAGATTCAAAATACTGAACAACTTCATTCAAAATTTCCTGAGAAGAGGAGAGTTGCTCCCCTCTTTCATTAACCAGAACTGAAATAGAATTCCCCTGCCTCCTAGCTTTCACCGAGTTAAAGAAGAAAGCAGTATTTTTATCTCCTTCCTGAAGCCACTCAATTCTGGCCTTTTGTTTCCAAAAGACTTCCTCTCTCAACTCACACTCCTCCAACATCTTTAGAGCCCTAGCCTCATCCTGGAGTAAGTCAACCGTCACTCCCTCTTCCCTGATCACCCTAGTGATACCATCCAATTCAGCTTGAGCACGAGCCTTATCCTGGAAAATGTTTCCAAAGCACCATCTATTCCAACGTTTGAGCTGATATTTGGTAAATTGAAGCAATTTAGCAAAAGTATACATCGCCGTACCAAATGTCGGTCTGCCGCGCTTCCACCAATCAGCCACAAGGACATGTAAAGATGGGTCCCACAACCACATGAGCTGAAACTTGAAGGAAGGAGAGTGAGGCACATGAGCAGAAGAAATGGCAAGCTTGATGGGCCAATGATCTGAGCCCCTCTAATCCAAGATTTCAGAGCTAGAGGACCACAATCCACCAATCTAATAGCAGGAAACTAGGAAGCGATCCAACCTTTTTGTAATGCAATTATCCCCCGTCCTCTGATTATTCCAAGTAAACCGACCATTATTGGGCTTGATGTCAACCAAAATCAAAGCAGAGATGTTGTCTTGAAGAAGTAACACCGAGGGATCCAACCTTGCATTACCTCCCCACTTCTCAGTCAACTCAGCAATGGCATTGAAGTCGCCAACCATAATCCACGGATGAAGAGGAACCATGCTACACACATATCTAATATGAGACCATAGCAACTGCTTGCCAAGAAGATCCACAGGAGCATAAATATTAGAGAAAAGGACATACTCTCTCATTTCAAACCAAAAGGCCATCATAGAAATGGAAGACTTAAAGGATATCCATCAAAGAGGGCGAACCTTCTGAGGGTTCCACAAACAGGCCACACCCCCAGTCGAACTAGTGGCACTAATGCACTGGCACTCACCACTCACCCATAACTTGGGCATCATACCTATCATCCCTCAATCGATAACTTAGTCTCCTGCAAAAAAAGAACATTAGGAGCATTGCTTCTAATCAAATCACGAACAACTTTTTATCGAGGGCCATTGTTCAAGCCCCTCACATTCGATGATAAAACAATCATTTTAGGGGATTCAAGAAATGAGAATCCAGAGTCTTGACCGACCCTGACTCCACCAAATTTTCCCTTGTTAACTTAATATTTTCCAAATCCTTCTTATGAACAAGCTTGGAAGATTTCTCTCCCACCCCTTTTTTTAAGTCCTTTTGATGAAGACCCAAAAGAGAGGGAGACTTGACACTCCTCCCAATATCAATACCAGCATTCGAAACTAGAGTAGACCCATCCCCACCATCCTTCTTCAACTCAGCTATAGGAACTGACTCCTCTAGAACACCCATGTGAAGATCTGTGACCATCTGAGAAACTCCAACATCTTTTGCATCCTGAGTAGCCTCTGAAGGGAGACCTAGCTGGCCTGTACTCAGAGATCCCTGATTAAGGTTTACCAAACCCGAATTCACTTCCTACTGGCTAAGTTCATCTAACACCTCAAATCTGTTAAAAGTATCCTCATCTTGTCTCTCCTTCAAGGTCCTCTTCTGACCCCTATTCCTGTTACGATCCCTGACAGGGATGTAACCATCTGCATCAGCCCCATCTCCAGGAATAGGATCCTTCCCCCTATCAGCCATAGGCGGGTTGTGTGGAGGCTGAGAAGAAGGGGGCTCCACAGGCCTAGCCTTTGGAAAATGTCGCAACAAGTGACCATATTCATGACAAAGATGACATCGAAAAGGGAGAGTCTCATAATCCAAATGCTACACCCAAGAGTAAGAACCCGCACACATATCTATAGAATCTAGCAAGGGTTTGCTCAAATCAATTTCAACACAGATACGGACATAAGTCATTACCTTTCTATCCAGAGTTTGTTGCGAGGAGCCGAATGGTTTTCCAAGAAAAGATGCTATCAACTGTAGAACATCATCCCGAAAACATTCCATAGGAAGTCGAGGAAGCCGGACCCAAACTGGAACACGATTCAACAGCTCCTTCGAAGGATTGAAACCCGCATGCCAGGGCTTGATAAACAACCCTACTTGGTTATAAAAATAGGGACCACCCTCAAAGACCCTATTTCGATCAGCCATGCAATCAAAAGTGACCATGAAGTAATTTTTAGCCAACAACATAATGTACATTTCACCCTCAGGCGACCAAGTCCGTCGGGCCCAGAACACTAAAAATTGAGGAGAAACCCTCATCCCCAAAAATTTGCAATATAAAGAATGCCTGGAATAATATTCAATATCTTCAGCTATCATCTTAGGCGAAATGACCAGCTTGGGTCTCTCTTTGCACCGCTCAAGACATCCATTAACTTTGGTGATATGAGATCCCCCAGACATACGAACATTGCCATCAACCGAATCCTGAAGGAAAAGGCTATTGTCAATAACTTTTGTTGCATGCAACGACGACTTTGAGCCAATAGCGGAACGAAAGTCCATGCCTGAAGAGCCCAGTGAAGTCTCCCCCAGAGACATTGAGGCAGCAGAGCCAAAGACGACCATGGAAGGCCGAACACCAACCCTTCCACCAAACACACCACCTCTCACCACACGCACCCCACACCACACTACCACTCAGAATCGGAGGTAGCAGTGACCCCTTTCCCTCCACACACCACTAAAATGTCAATCCCCAATAGCCTTATCCAAGCATGCATGGGCATGCACCACCGCCGAAGCCCCAAGAGTAGACACACACCACAGCACAGCGTGCCAAGGGCTCCCCAGGTGCACAAAAACACTGACCAAGCTAGAGATCTAGCCACGAACACCCTGCACACACACACACACACCAGAAAAGGAATAGCCCCCCCTTGAAGCGGCCAACAAAGCCCACCCCAGCCACGCAGGAACAAAAGATAGTCTATCACGAGCTAGGGCTCGGATGCCCTAGCTCGAGTCCTGGAGTTGCAGACACGTGCGCCATCCTAATTTCCATAAATTTCAAACTATTAATATCATATTAGAATGTTTATCTTTTTCACTACAATAAAATTGGATTCTAAACAATTAACATAAAATGTTTATCTTTTCCACTACCATAGAACATGATTATTTACCATGTATCAAGCCATTAATAGCCTGTAGCCATTAACAATGTAAATTTTATTTCATAAAAAAAATATTTAAATATGTATTTTTTAATGTGTTAGGTTCTAGAAAACTATAATATCATAAACATCATTTATGGAACAACTTGAGTACCATGTTGACATTTTCTAATACAAAGACTAAGACTATGCTTGTAGAAAAGGAAACCATATGCACTTTAAAAATATTTTTTCTATATTTTCATGATAATAAAGTTCTCTAGCAAGCTTGTGACATTGATATTCCATATAATTATATGAGAAACATTAAATTTTATGAAAATATTAGGAGAAAAAATACCTTACATTATCATCTATTTTTTTTTTAATATATAAAAATTTTAATTGTGAAATTTGTATATTTATGCTATTTTTCATTTAATTTTTTTCTTATTTTAATAAAATATCTTAATATATATTTATATTGATAAATGATACAATATTGTTTGAAGTTAGGATCCTTCCATTAACATTTACCCATCCACATATACACATTCCTATATATTAAGTTTCCATCTTATCTTTTATGACACTTATTTGTCCACCCATTTATATATAGTCTTTTAGTCACTTGAATTTGACTATTTATCACCAAGGTCATTTTCACACTCATAAGGTTGACCAGGTGGTTGTAGTCGAACACAATCCTCTCCTTTCTCAAAGTAAAAAAATAAATATGTTTTTTTACTCCCTTTTTTTCTCTTAAGTTGACTAAACATGTGTTTTGTAAAATTTGATACTTTGTGCTAGTATTTAAAGAAATTCAATGCATTTTTTCTAAAGATATAAGAAATTTATCATCTCAAAATCA
Organism: Sequoia sempervirens; assembly: GCA_007258455.2. Taxonomy (NCBI): domain Eukaryota; kingdom Viridiplantae; phylum Streptophyta; class Pinopsida; order Cupressales; family Cupressaceae; genus Sequoia; species Sequoia sempervirens. The sequence continues at coordinate 18,514 of VDFB02388780.1, read as the reverse complement.
TCCTCTCATCTTAGAGAATTAAAAGAATAATTAATAATATTAAAAAAATTATATTTGGTGCATTAAAGGTAGTAATAAATTTTAGTACATTCATTTTGAGTCTCTTGCCTACCATTGTCAATTTTTTGTACATATTTTAGGGGTTGATCTATGATAAAAAAAATGTATTGAACAAAGAAATATCATTTACAAGAATAGAGCTACAAAAGTAGCTGGAGAACATGGCTAGCCAAAAATCCAGTCAAACTATACAAATACAAGAGTTGTTCATCAACAAAAAATAGATCTACAAGAGTTGAGTATCATTTACAAAAGTTGTACAACATATCATCCATAAAATATAATTTGCATAGGTTGTACAACAACATATAAACATAATTACAAGAGCTGTATAACATTTTTATAGTGATCAACTTTAGTGTCTAGCTGAAACTTCACAATCTGATCTTTAATCTGTTGTAACTATTATTTGGCACTTTCATTCTTCTTACATATAACTTGGATTTGTGAAAAAAGAACAACCACCTGAAGACATATGTCAAATTAAAGCCTTAGAGTACCAACTACCTTATAATAGTTATTAGAAAACATCACAACACATCTATTTTCCCATATATTTTTCAAAATAACATGCTGAATAAAATCAACAATCACATCCTTTTGTATACCGAAACCAAAAAAAACGTCTTTCCAAGTCAAATCATGGTTAAAAATAGCTGAGAAATCTCTAAAAATAATAAATCATTTCCTTTTAACATATACATAGTCCCAAAAAATGTGCTTCAAACTTTCCACACCCTTACAAAAAGGACATTTCACTGGTTGGACCATAATACACTTCAATCTATCCCCCACATGTAGCTTGCAATGCAATATCTTTCAAACCAACACCTGTGAATCAAAATCAGCTTCAGAATGCCATGTTTGAGCACTTAATTTAAACCAAAATTTAGAGCTAAGTCTGCATATCCACTTTTGATTCAAATGATTAGCAATATTCCAACTAGGAAGCAACTTCATCTATATACTTTTTAACAAAAATGATTGAAATAACTGTTAGATAACCATTTCCAATCTCTAAAGAAATAGCAGTCCCTTGAAGTACATAACTTCATAATCAAATCCACTAAAACAATATATTTAATAAAAATGATGAACTATTTATAATTAGAACTCAACCCATATTATTCCTTAATTCTGTTCAAGGAACCTAGTCAAATATATCAAAATCCCAAAGATCTTTAAATTGCATAACTCCCTTTTTAAACAAATAGAGAGCTTGTCTTGAGAAACATAATGCTAATGGATGATCATGATAAGAAATTAGTTTGTTCCACAAAATTGACATTGAAGAAAAACTAAACCCCATTTGCAAGGAAGATCCATTCCAATTCAAAAAAATTCTAACGTTTTTCCATGCTTTCCAAATAGGCTGGAGGGAAAAAGAAGCTTTTATTTCAAAGAAAGAAGGAAAAAACATTAAATTATCAAGCCAACAAACATCTTACCATTTTCTCTTTATAGAAGCCTCCATAGTTCATTGAAAGACTAAAATCTTCCATGGTTTATCTCAACTAGTAGCTCTAATAATCCATTTTGTAGCAAGGAAAATCCCTTGGGTTTGGGGGTCAATAAGCCCCAAGCCTCCTTTTTGCTTTGGCTTAATGTAATGAGACCATGAAGAAGCAATAAAACCACCATTACCATCCCATATGAACCACAAAAATCTATGAATTATTCTATTGGGCTCTTCATAACCTTGTTTGGATGACATCCAACAAAAAGAGTAGTACACATGGGAAGCAATGTGAATCTTATTAGCCACTTGAATCTTTCCAGCCAAAGACAAAAAATTATTGCCAAAATTGAAGAACTTACACTTAATTCTATTCAAGAACCAAGTCCACATCATAGAAAGAGAAACTCCCAAACCAAAGGGGATACCCAAATATCTAGTTATGTCACCATGTTTGATTTTCCTCCATTCTTTCGTCATCCCCAATGTTAGAGTTATCATGCATTAGCTAAAAATTAATTAATCTTTAATTGATTATTAGTCTAATTTATTCTGACACACTTTAGCTAAACTTAGGATGCTTTATTAGTTGAGTTAATATTAGATCATTATGTCACATCTCATGTGATGTTGACACTTGTCATGATCTAATCCATTTCTCATTTAGGGATTTTCTCTTATAAGCATTCAACCCTCTTTGTAATTATTTCATAGAGAATATTTGAAGCTTCCATATCTTCTTGAAAGCTTCTTTTGTAACTTTTCCTTGTTGATGAATATAGCAATTCTTGTTTGCAAATCTCTTGTGTGGAAGGTGTCTATTTTTTTTGTTTGATCTTGCGGCTTTTGGTTTTGTGCTTGTTTCACAATTCTAACATGGTATCAAAGTGTGGATTTCGCAAACCCCTTCTCAATTTATGAGATTTTCTTTCTTCAACAAGGGTTACAAATTTCAGATTTGAATCCCCTTTGCTCTTTTTTGCAAATTTTGGAGGTGGGCTAATTTTTGGTGCATTTTGGCATGAAAAGGACCTCACCGTTGGATCTAGAGCTGTCGAGAAAGTCGAATTTGGCTTTTGTTTCACCTAATTTTGATTCCTGATGCCAAATCTATGAAGGTTTGAAGTGGTTGCTTTGTTTCCAGATCCGGAGGGTAGCTACAATTTCAGTGTATTTTGGTGCAAAACGAACATCACCATCACACTTAGAAGGCCCAAAAACCCTAAGATCGCTTGTCAAATCATCAAATTTGGTGAAGTTGTCTTCTGAGGCAATTTTTTTTGCCAGGAAGGTCGTACGGCCTTCCTAGCATGTGGATCAAGGTACATTTTTTCAAAACAAAATTATTATTAATTTTTTCCTTTCCCATTAAAAAAAATCATTAAAAAATTCTTTTGAAAGGCACTAGGATTTTTTTATATTAAAGTTATAAAAAAAAATATTAAAAAAAATTAAGTGGAGGGAAGGTACCCGAGGTACCTGTCGTCCCTTGTCACGGAAAAGGTGGGAGGCCTCGGGCCCCACCCCCATGTGGGGAAGGGATCTGAGGGTACCGCCCAAGTGGCGGCCCTCACTTTATTCTTGCACATCACTTTATTCTTTGTTGTACTCACACTATGATATAAAGTGGCATGGAGGTTGATGTTTGCCTTTTTTTTTCCTTCATACATTTCTTATGCGTATGTGACTTTTGTTTTCACATCCTTTATATCTGCTTGTACTTTCATGACTACACCTTTAGATGTTCTTGGTTCCTCTTCATGCACTACTTTTAAGAATTTAGTTTTAGTGTACCTATCACACCTCTCCCTTTTTAGCATTATTGGGGGTTTCTACTATTGGTGCTACTTATTTTTTGGTTTCGCATTGGAGTGAGCTATGTATATAGTATTTGTTCCTATGTACTAGGCGGATGCAATGAATGGTTACCCATACATTTCAGTGAGATGGAGCACTTACCATATGGACACTCTTGCATTCCTATTTCTGGAGGTGACCTTCCATTTTCACATAATCAGTTCTTCAAACTATTGGTACTTGTGCCATCTGTATCTTTGAGTTTCATATGTTTTTCCTTGGTTTTCCATCAAATTCAAGTAGTGTCATTGGGGGCACTCATACAGATTCTTGTCTTCTTGATCTTGATCATTAGATGTTTCAGCAGAGGTTATTCTTTCGACATTAAAATAGTCATTCTTCAACAGTGTTTGCAGCTTCTTCATGCTTATGTGGTGTTCTCTTTGTTCTTATCTTTTGAGACAACCTTGCCTTGTTTGCAGGCTTCTTCAGTCCTTCACTTGGCTTTCATCTCTTTTTTGAGTAGAGTTTTTCCCATGAGGTTTTCTCTATTTCTCCACATTGTAGAGATCTTCTCTTTGTACATGGGTACCTTATTTGGCCTTGTTTTTTGGGACCCATCATGCATTCTTTTTAAGGTTTTTAGCTACTCCCTAAGTTCATCTTAAGGGGGGGTGTTGGAGTTATCATGCATTAGCTAATAATTAATTAATCTTTAATTTATTAGTAGTCTAATTTATTCTCACACACTTTAGCTAAACTTAGAAATTCTTTATTAGTTGAGTTAATATTAGATCATTATGTCACATCTCATGTGATATTGAAACTTGTCATGATCTAATCCATTTCTCATTTAGGGCTTTGCTCTTATAAGCATTCAACCCTCATTGTAAATTCATGGAGAATATTTGAAGCTTTTATATCTTCTTGAAAGCTTCTTTTGTAACTTTTCCTTGTTGATGAATATTTCACATATTTGTTTGTAGATCTCTTGCATTTAAGGTGTACTTGCTTGTTGTTTGATCCTACGGCTCGTGGTTTTGTGCTTGTTTCACAATTCTAACACCCAAAAGGAAAACACAAGAAAAAATGAAAAAGATAAAAGGTGAAAAGTAAAATATTTACAACACAAAGAAGAATGAATGTACAAATAGAGGAATGCCACAAAGAGATAGAGAACATAAAATATAATGTCACAGGGGATCACATCATGCACCTGCAATCACACAAAATAAAATGAAAAATAAATAATGCAAAAGACTAGTAAGGCATAGGCGAGTCAACCTAAAGAAGGTCATCCGCCTCCCAATCTCAATCTGTATAAATGAAAGGAAGACAATAAACCTAAGGGACAATGAAAAATGTATTACTAGGATGAGGCTATCTACTTCTTGCCCCCAATGAATGCAAGATAAGAATGAGCTGAGGTAGGTGATGGGAAAGATCATGTAATAGTGAGAATATAATGTTCTACAACTATTACATGACAAGGGGTGAAAAGTGGATGTGATGCAATCACTCGATGGAAATTGTTGCCATCAAAGTGAAATTTGTTCAATACTAATTTGAATGCACAATACTCATCAGTATTATGTCCAAGAGTTTTGTGGTATCGACAATGTGAAACTTGCAGCTTTAGGATATAGTATTACTCTGTCTTTCATTGTTGGTAATGTTATTAGTTCTTGTCTAGAAGCAATTGTAGTTTCCTTTCACTTTCAGGTAGTGGACAAGGGAACTTTAGTTTTTGTAACTTGTAGGGTCTCTTGTGCTTGCTAGATTCACCAATTTCTTGAGTTGAAGGTTGAGGAGTAGGACCCAAGGTGATCCTATCATCCTTTTCATTTTTATGAGTCATTGGTTGTTCTTTAGGAAGAAGGACATCCATATCGAGAGAAGGATCTAAGATAACCATGCCATCACTACGAAGTCTTAGGTATTTTTAAGGAGCACTTATGTTGAGAGGAGGATCTTGATATCCTAACCCTTTGGTTTCTTCAATTAGTATTTGTTCTAAGAGTTGATGAATTTCATGTTCAATTGTTATATCACATCCTTGTTTACTCAAGATTGTGAATCCTTTTCCATATGTCTCTTCTAGATTGATGGGAGTGTTTGTTACTTTGTTACCATAAAATGGTTGAGTGTTGGCTTGTTTAGAGGAACTAGGTTCACCTATTGTAGGGAACTTAGGTTCAACTTTTGTCTCAGTTTCAGGATGTAAAGGTACCAAACATCTCAAGTGATGGAATGGTAGGGGATGTTGGTTGCTCCATTGATGGGTAAAAGGATTCATTAGCTTCAAGGTTGTTAAGAAAATAATTTAGGAACTTATTCACGTTGTCATCTTCTCCAATGATGTCAACATCACGAGGACATGCATTAGGAGTTGAAGGAGCATGAGTTAGTTCAATTTCATTGGGGTCATTTCCAAAATCACAACTTGAAATATCCACTAAGGATTTTAAGGACATCCAAAGCTTACTAAAGCACATATCTATGATGCAATTTTCAAATTCTAAACTATGCAACAATGTGAAATGAAATGTTCTAGATGCAATTTTGAATTTAAGGAATGCACAAGATGAACTAATTTTAACTAGATGCAATGAATTGGATGAAACAAAAAATATGTAAATTGAAACAGAAAGGCAACAACATCAAACAGGAGTTTAGAAATAGTATTTTGAATGCCAGAAAATGTAAGGCAGAATCTGCACTAGGACTAATTCGCCCAAGGTGGCGAATGAGAATTTTTTTTCAAAATTTTTAGAAAATTTAAATTGAATTTTATGATTTTTATGTTGAATGCAAATGTAGATTTTATGTGAATTTCAATGAAATGAGATGCACAAATGCAAGCTATATGGTCTTTCACTAATGCAAAAATTGAAAACCCTAGAATGGAAATTATCCAATGCAATGTTAATGCAAGTAATGTCTAGAATGATAATGCACTCCAAATCAGAATTTTAATGTTCTAAATGCGGGTTCACCAAAATGTGGTATATGAAATGTGGGATGGATTCTATCATATGACTTAGGACATAGAGCGTACCAACTTTCCACCTACAACATTAAAAGGTAACCCTAAAGATCTCAATGCAAAAGAGAAAGCAATCTTGTAATAGGGTTGCCCTAGGGGTTGAATGCAAACTAATAAGGGGTTCAACAACAAGTTTAGACTTGGAAAGACAAATGAAATGTAAGATGCAACACTAAACCCTAATTGAATGTAATACACTACAAAATGACCTGGAAAAGTAAATGAAACAACACATAAAGCTAGAGAAAGGAATGTGTGCACTTGTAAACCTAGAGATGGTTGGAAGGAGGTCTAAAACACTAGAAATCATGCTTTTATTGTTGACTGGGAATCATTCGCCAAGTTGGGTGAATAAGTCTAAAAATTGGGTTTCTGTGTGGGAACAAGAATCTTCCAAATGGGTATCTGAATCTGCAAAATTCTGAATGTTGACTAGAATTGGGAATCATTCGCCATAAGTGGTGAATCAATCTAATTACGGTTGTTTGAAGCTTCAAAGGCTAATCCTTCTCTTCGTTGTCTAATTTTTCCTTCTTGATTGATTTTCGGATCTGAAACCCTGATTTGCAACCTATAGGTTTTCTCCAATGTTCTTCAAGGCTTGATGACAACTTTGACAACCTTGAATGATTTGACAACTTTTCTCCAATCTCGCTCCTTATGAAATATGCAACTTAGACCTACAAATCACACACAAAGGAGAGGGGAAAATGTTGTTGGGCTAGTGAATAGGGGTTTTCCTTGTTCAAACCCCTTTGTTGGTAATTAAACCTTGAAATAGAATGAAATAGTAATGGAGAGTGATGAATGAAAAAAATATGATGTTGCAACTCACCAAATCCTATCAATGAAGTGTTGCAAACATGTGTGAGATGGCTCCAATGGATGTAGATCTTGAACGAAATGCTTGCTTGAATCATGAAATCCTACACCACAATTGTTAGCTCCAAAACAAACATGATGCATGAATTCCTTGGCATGATGATTGATGCTTGAATGCTGCTCTAAAATGCTTGACAATCTGCCCTTGGATGCTCTTGAATTCTCTTGTTAACTAAAAAATTGCTATAAGGATCACTTGATTGCTTGTTAGGTGAAAATGAGTGAAAGAACCTTGTATTTATACTCAATTATGCAAGAATTCTCGAAATTATAACACTACAAGCCAACATAAGATCTAGGAGAATAAAATCCTACAAAAAATTAAATTAATTTTGATTTTGGGCCACATGTGACTCATTCACCCAAGGTGGCGAATGAGTCCCACCAGACCTAATTTTTGGGACCAAATTTAAAAATGCCTAGAAATGTGTGAAACCAGGTTTGGGACCAAAGGATCTAGGTGGGACTCATTCACCCAAAGTGGTGAATGAGTCTCAAATCATTAAATCTAGTCCATTCAAGCATGAAACACTTGAATTATAATTGGATAATGATTGGTGTCAAGATTATCCTCAAAAAGATGCATTAAATGAGGCTCATGGATGCAAAATAGGGCCAATTAAAGCATAAGAAAGTCCAATTATTAATTTCAATCCTAGAAAAGTGTGAAAGTGTGTTATAACACTTCACAACACTTTAAATAAGGCAAGATTAAGGTTTAAAAGAGGTTTATTAGGTTTAGTTAATTAATAAAATCTTAGAAAAGTGTGAAAGTGTGTTACAACACTTCACAATACTTTAGAAAGGTACCATTTATATTCATTAGTTGAAAAGGGTTCAAGACCTAATGTGAATGTGTTAAACACATTACCACACTAAATCAAGACAATATTAAGCCTAGTTCACAAGGAGGGCCCAAACAAGCAAGGGAAAGGCAGAAGGGATACTTTTTCCGTTACCACAATTTTTATAAAAAAATAAATATCATTATTTCTATTTTCTATATTTAATAATTATTACAAATAATCAATCTCAATTAATACATTAATTAATCTAAATTAATCATATATACACATTTTAATAAATTTAACCAAATTATAACTTAATTTTTTAAAAAATTCTTTAGACATCTATACAATATCGAATGTTGAAATCTCACATCACTAAAATGAAAATTCTTCATTTCTTATTTAATTCTTGCTTGTCTATATAAAATTTCTTGGAAAAATATATATTTTTAATGAAATTTGAAAAAAACTACAAATGAGTTACTCAATACTATTAGTATAAATGAAAGAGTTAATAATATTAAATTTCTTAAATAATTATAAAGTGGAAAATGATATGGTAGAAGACTATTAAGTGAATTTTATTTAAACATGGTTTAATAAATGATGGTAGTTTTTACAATTATAGTAATGTATAAATAAGAAGTGATGTCATAGAATAATAGACAAAAGAGACAAGAAGTGATATGGTAGAAGAATGTTGATATATTTCATAAAGTAGAACAAATATTAGCTATGATATAATTTAACAATATAACCTTTAAACATGACATAAAAGTGATACTTATTATGGATTTGGTTGAACAAAATGTCCAACAACAGAAGTAAAATTTGAGAAAAGTGAAATTTTCACTTCTTTTCAAAAGGCATCGTTTAAAATAATAAAAAGTATTGTTAAGATGTATGATTCTAGTTCATCTTTGAATGTTCATGCATCTTAGTCATTGTATTAAAATTAAAAATATATCTACTTTTTTAACATTTGTCTACATTAATTGAATATGTAGTTATGACTTCCGACAAAGAAACAGTAAATCATGACAATTGAATGGATTAATATGAATTATAACAAATAAAAACTAAAACATCACAATTTAATAGAAAAATGATTTAAGATAAAAGAACAATAAAATTTGACAATAATTTATTTGGGATGAATAATGGTTATATTACTTTTTATAAATTAAGTAAAGAATAATATACTATTAAAAAAAAGGGTGGGTTATAGAAGGAACATAGTCAAATTCTAATTAAGGCCAAGTCCAAACAACAAGATGAAACAAAAAAAAGATATTAATGAGGTTAGACTCAAACATTAAGAACCAACAAAGTTGGTAGGGTAGACAATGAGAGTTACGTCTAGACTATGCTTATCTAGTTTTTTTTTTTCACACGCCAATGAGAATAGAAGCATTAATAAGCAATTTTTTGATCCTCTTCTTAATAATATATTAAATATAAATAAATAATCATACATACTATATAATTTTATTAACTCAAAACTTTTTAACTTATTTTTTTTATTCTCAATAATACTCTTAAATGCATGAAATAATTTTGTAGTTGCATGAAAAATTCATGATCATATAATTATCCTTGACCTTTGGAATCATCTTTACACAAAAAATATAATATTTTAATTTTAAGATGAATACTACTCTAAATAGAATCACCTACTACTGTAAATCCTAATATTTCTTAAATTCTAAAATATCTATATAAAAATTTACTTTTTGATAAAAAAAATTAAATATCAGTATTTCTATTTTTTTTTTATATTTAATAATTATTACAAATAATCAATCTCAATAAATATAAATATATATTAATTTATCTAAATTAATCATGTATATACATTTTAATAAATTTAACCAAATTTTAACTTTAAAAAAAAAATCCTTTAAACATCTATATAATTTTGAATATTGAAATCTCATACCGCTAAAATGAAAATTCTGCATTTCTTATTTAATTCTTGCTCATCTACATAAAATTTCTTGGAAAAATATATAATTTTAATGTAATTTAAAAAAGCTCCTCATGAGTTACACAATACTATTAATATAAATGAAAGAGTTAATAATAATAAAATTCTTAAATAATTATAAAGTGGTAAATGATATGGTAGTGATATGGTAGAAGAATATTAAGTGAATTTTATTTAAAAATGATTTAATAAATGATGATGTTTTTACAATTATAGTAATGTATAAATAAGAAGTGATATAATAGAATAATAGACAAAAGAGACAAAGAAGTGATATGGTACACGAATGTTACATTATATTTCATAAAGTGGAATAAATATTAGCAATAATATAATTTAACAATGTAACCTTTAAATATGACATGGAAGTGATAGTTATTATGGAATTGGTTGACCAAAATGTCCAATGACAAAAGTAAAATTTCCACTTCTTTTCAATAGACAACCTTTAAAATAATAAAAATGTATTGTTAACTTGTTGTATGATTCTAGTGCATCTTTGAATGTTCATGCATCTTATTCATTGTATTTAAATTAAAAAAACATATCTACTTTTTAAGCATTTGTCTACATTAATTGAATGATGTAGTTATGACTTCCAACAAAGAAACAATAAATCATGACAATTGGATGGATAAATATCAATTATAACAATTAAAGAATAAAACATCACAATTCAATAGTAAAATTATTTAAGATGAAAGAACAATTATTTATATTGTGTAACACTCCGCCATGAAACCCTAGAGGACAACTCAAACAACACTAAACATAGAACATTTTTTTTTTTGAAAGTACAATGTATACAAAAATTGCAATAGAACAATAGCCTATTTTATAATCTAAGTCCTCTATGTTGATGTATTTTTTATGCACTTCTCAACACACGCAGTGCGTAGGTGCACTACCTCTCTTGAAAGACAATCTTCCACAATCAGATTGCAGAACACTATCCCAAGGTCTCTAATGTCAGGTCTTGACAGTGCTTGGAATATCTCAGTTGTTTGATGTGATTTGCTGGAATCACAAGGCGGACTTACAGATGGATTACAAAGCATGGGAAGTTGGATCTTGAAATGGGGTTCCTAAGATGGGGAAGTTATTGTGCATTTGCTGTAGGTTCAAATAGCAGTCTCGAACTCCCTTTTTATCATTGGATTTAGCTTTACAATGTGCAATGAATCTTAGCATAGGTTACTTATTAAATAAAATGAAAAAGGGCAGGGAAGAGAGGAGGTTCCTGGATTTGCAACTAATTGTGAACAGTGATGATGGAGTTCCTGCAATGGACAACTTCTTGGAAACAATATTCCACTTAACCAGAGATCTCACAATCTCATGGAATTTGTGCTATCTTCTAAGGTCAGCAAATGTTTCGTCTTTCATCCACCATGTGCATGCATGAACAAAGATAAAAGTTTTGGAGCAGCTTTGAGTTCAAGCCTAGACTAACTTTACACAACTATCTACCATCAGCAAACAGCAAAAAGTATGGACTAAGAAGTCATCTACATAGCAGGAATTTTCACGATCATAGGACAACATTCCTAAAATCTACCAAAGCAAGAAAATAGTTAACTAGAACATAAATAAAACCTAAGTTAAACATCTAACAATGGAGATTGAATCAAGTAACATGTGAGAAACTCAAAAAATGCACCAAGTTAATGTCTTTTCCTTATAAATTTTTGCAGCATGTCTTTACAACAACTCAACTCCCTTTGCAAATGAGAGGAGAGCCCTATTTATAGTGGTCCAAAAGTCAAATGAATGGCCAAGATTAATTCTCATTGTGTGGCCAAGATTCATTACAAAATAGGGTTTCACCTACCCCCAATATATCATAATTTAAAATTACATTTTGTCATTTTCCCTATTTTGTCCTCTAGTGATGACACTGTAGCAATTTGTCTTTTAGCTGATTGTTGTTTTACTGTAGCTACTCTTTAGGGAGCTCTTTTTCATCAACAGGGTTGTCCTCCCGCTTCTTGGATGCTGCATATTCTATGAACTTGAGGATGACCACCTGGAGCTTGTCCACTTCAATAATCTCATACCTTAGCACTTGGTAGCTCCACTCCTTCGCGTTATCCTCTAGCCTTTTCCAATCCTCATCATATTTTATACCTTGATCTCTGAATAGCTCTGATTGATCAAATGCACAGGCAAAAAAACTCATAAATTCCATTGTTATTTCGTTAGACATCCCGTCCTCCATTTTCTTTTGGAAGTAGGGCTTCACCTTTTCTGGATCTATTTGTACTACAGGCATATCATATTATGTCATCATCTTGAGATAACAAGCGCATTCTGCCCTGATTTCCTTTATCCATTCTATATCCGGATCCACCTTGCTCATTATCTACTCCAACCTTTCCTTCCTATTGCCAAAGTCCCACTGCCACACATCCATTAACCAATGATCGTCCCTTTTAAATGCAAGCTCCTTTTCCCATGTGGTTTCTGGAAATTGAAGGATAGCTTCAATCTTTGGGAAGGTGGAGTCATATGCCGCGGGGAAGTCAGTGCATAGCCTCTTTGTGCCCTCCAAGGATTGCTACAGGTCCAAGAACTTGTTGGCTGTCTGAACAGCCTGGTTAATCCCCATGTCCCCGATACACAAGACCTATCGGAACCAACTCTCCGTCGTCTTTTCCAAGTTCTTTCTCCTTTCCATCTTATCAATTTTCTCTTTGGATAGCAGCTGGGGTGTGGCTGTGGATGTGGTAGGTAGGTTGTCCACTGAAGACCATTGTTGTATGTAATCCGTTAAGGCTGCCACTTGCGTCTTGAGCTCATCCTTCGAAATCTTATCCTGCTTTATCAAATGTACCACCGTAGCCACCGATTCTTCAAGATGCCCGACTTTCTATTCTCTGGTGGTGGTCCCCAAGTCGATGGCAGAGGTGCTGTAAGTTATCCCTTCCTGACCTACCACAGGCGTGGCCACTTGCATAGTTTGAGACCCAGAAGCATCCATCGTTACCTTAGATCAGATTTTGGGCTTCTTCTCCTTCTTTGTCGTGATTTGAGCTCAAGCTAAGATGGCTTCTAGCTTCGCCCTTGGGTCTTTTAGTATAGGGTTTTTTCTTTCAAGTTGTTTCTCTAACCACTCTGGCACGACGAACCTGCCCCTAGGTGATCCATGATCACCCTCGCCCCCCTCGGTTAAGGCCTCTGCTTCCTTACCCTCCGGGGTTCTTCCTTCTTTCTTGGTCGCATCTCCCTCTTCTTCATCGGAATCTTGGACGAACACGAGGTGTTTGATAGGAAGCCCGACAGACAGTTGTTGCATGGGACTTTCTTTCTCTGTTGTCTCTTCTCCTTTCTTTTCCTCAGTGTGCTCAACTTCGTGCATAGGTTCCTTGGATTGCTCAACTTCGAGGCTCTCGACAACTTGGGTTCCACCCTCAGGTAAATCTTCTCTTGGACTATCTTCTGGTGGCTATCCTTCTTCGTCACGGGGTGACCTTTCTACTCCCGCCTTGGTGTCCTTCAACTGCCGGGCCAGCTCTTCCTCAAGATCATCATCAAAGGTTTGCATGATTACCTTAGCACCGGTGCTATCTTCCTCGTCCCCACTCTTGGAAGAGCCCGTTCACTCCTCATAAGCCACCCTGTCAATGGTTCAGTGTTCGTACTTCGGGTGCTCGTGGTATTCATCAGCTTCCTCCTCAAAGGGCTTCGAGGATTCTAGCTCTCGTTCCTCCCACTCCTTAGAGATTAGCATGGTGGCTTCCATAGCTAGTGGCCCTGTCGGTGGTTGTGAAGGCTAAGCAGTAGCGAGGACTTGTGCAAGGGCTGCTTGAAGAGTGGGATCCATTAGGATCTGGGAGAGCTCAGGGGGAAGATTCTGCATATGTCTCGAGAGAGCCTCAGGCATGATGGAAGTGGGAATAGGTGCTATTACTATTTCCAGAGGGAGCAATGTGGTTGGTGACATGGTAGCAGAGGAAGGGGGAGTAGTTATGGCAGAAGAAGAGTCGACAATTATTACAGACTCGGCCGGAGGCGAAGGGGCAAGATGGACAGAAATGTCCACTGCTGGCGGGGATGTGGCGATCATAGCTAGGGAGGTAGGTGGTGCAACGGCAGGGGTAGGGAGAGCCAAGAGAGGCTCCAATTGATCCATACCCCTCACTTTCTCCTCTTGGGTTGAGGGCTGTTCCGCGGCGCTCCCTGTTCGTTTGAGCCTTTTGGAGGGTGAGCCTCTCGTTTCTTTCCTTGCATAGACCTTGGGGTCAGGAGACTGTTCTGTTTGTCTCCTTTCTCTTCTTGGATCTAGTGACCGGAGGAGACTTGGAGGTCCCGCCGGTCAAAGTGGCGGTAGCGGCATCCTCTGTGGCACTTGGCTCACTTTTGAGCCCTTCATAAGTCAAAATTACTCCTTACCGCTTTAATTGAGCTACTTTCCCATCGACCCATTCTTTGGTGCGGGCCAAGATTGGCTTAGTTATAATGTTGAGGTCATCGACCTCTTGCTCATCCTAGTCAATTTTTGGTACTGGCAGATTGGCAACCGTAGGGTACCTAGGGTGCATTATGGTGCTCTCATTTTCCTCGACCTAGTCCGGTATGGGGAAAGGCTGCACCTTTCTTATGAAATACGCAGTCATGCGCATATAATGTCTTGCCTGTACCTCCTTATCATCTTGGCAGTCCACCCAGAAGTCCTCAATGTGGTGGAGATGAGCGAACCCCGACCCTAGCGCCTTTCTTATGTAGCCATATGGGTCTGTCCGTGAGTGAGTAGTGTGTAGGTGAAAATGGTAATCTTTTAGTTCCTTCTTAGAGTTACCAGCACACTGGGAAGTTTGTAGTCGGTACACGCCCTAGCCGAGAGTCGTGGGATAGGAGATCCCTGCTATGTGTTTGCTATTGAAGATTGCCTGTATGTGTTGGAGCTGCTGAGAAAGCTCCAAAAGGATGATCCGGTCATTGGGGTATCGAGGCAACTTGTTTGGCCTCTCGGTGAAGCCTTGGGCACAGATGTACATGAACTTCAGGTATTGGATGAAGAGAAAGGAATACTGCTTCAAAAATGCCCTGGCACTATGGGAGACCCTCCTCTCAAAGTCTCTGGCAATCATTTTGATAATATGGCCGATGAAGACGTCGTTTACTCTGCAATATTCCCTTTTGAAGTTTTGGTACTGGAGCTGTGGGTACCTATCATAGGCCTTGATTCTTCGCCCCTACTCCTAATCGGGTGCCACAAACAACCCGTTGTACTGTCTCTGATCTGCCAAGGAATAGACGAGGTAGGAAGTCATATAAAATTTGGAGCTTTTCTTCATATTGATGAACTGCTCATGGAAGCAGTTGCTTATTATTCCTCCCTAGTAAAATGAAGTCTTTGTGGTCATGTCCTCATTCCCATGAAGAATTTTCTCAATGAAGTACACCATCCATTCTTGGAAGAAGGCCGATGTAGGAAGACCCATCACCCTGCTTAGCATCGTGACCAAGTCGTGGTAATCTTCGTGGAAATCACTGCGGAAGAGTTCATGAGGAACCTTCACAACGCTACCCCACTTTTCTTTGAGCCAATGCTGATTTATTAACCTTTTACATCCTATAGGATTATCATCCCACGCGGCCTGGCATTCTTCTATGGTGGAGACTTCCATCTCTTTAAAAGTGGGGATATGGAAAGTCTTTGTGATTCCTTCAGGTGACATGTCGGCGAGAATGTTGCCCTCTTTGTCAATAATTGTCCTTGTGTCGGGCTGATATGCCTCCCGACAAGCCATGACTAATTCGGGGGCCACGAGGGATGGAGGGAATCCTGCAGCTTTTGTGATCCCACTTTTCCTTATCAGTCTTCCATTCTTGGGCATTGGATTGACCCTAACCCTTTGTGTGAATTCGTCAATATTGACGTGGCCGATGTTAGTATCGGTGATCTCCTTCCAATCTATGGTAACCTTTGAGTGGAGAGGCTCACCTTGGAATTGGTATTTCATCTGGTCCTTGTCTTCTTTACCTCGAGGAGTTTTTCCTGACTTCTTTCCTTTGTCCTTTTCGACGGCTACCCTCGAAGGTCCCGCACCTAATTCCATATATTCTGCAAGCAAAAGTGTAGTGAGTGCAATTGATCACAGAAACATTCATGTTAGCCGAAATCCTAAAGATGAAATCCATTTGAATAATCTATCAAGCACAACATGATACTTTATCTCCCGATGTCATTGGTCTTTTGGACAATCCGAGCCCGGAGGGTCAGACTTCCCTAGCAGGAATGTCATTTTTGAAAGGAAAATAGGGCAGAGGGCCCCCGTTGATTCTCCCTGATTGAATTTGATAATTTAAAAGGTTCGCAATGAAGAAGACCAAGATTAAGCATGTGGGTAGAGATCAGATTTTGAATTGGGCTCATTTGGATTAGTTTAGGCACACTCGAAGGTACCAGGTCGGAAAGCCGTCAGGAGATGGCCGTTTGGAACGGCAGATCAGAAACAGAATTCCAGAGACAGAACTCCGGGGTTCGGGGTCCGGCAGGCTGTAGGGCAGTCGGGAGATTACAATTTTCAGCTTGAGTGCTCGGGTCTTAGCCGACGAGAGGCCGTTCATCCTTCACCGTTTGGAACGACTATCATTGGGCGGAAGTCCGGAAAGGGCGGCCCGGTGGACTGGACTTGGTGTTATGGTCAGACGAAATATTTTGATGCTCAACAGTGAGAGGTTTCTATTTTTGTCAAGAGGTCTGGGCAACCTATCAATGTCTCGTCGACCGGCGGGGGGGGGGGGTTTCAGTTGGAGTGAAAGTCTCTCTCGGGGAGAGGTTTTGGCGAAAACCCTATGTCTCGCCGACTAAGCACGTCGGCAGGAGATTTGTGCGGCGAGAAGATGTCCTGGCGAGATCCGAATGTCTCGCCGACTACCAAGATGCGGACCGGGTCTGGAGCGAGCGTCGGCCATTGGATTTTCTCATCACGTGTTTGCAGCAATGGGAAAGCTAGAGCCTGATGGTTGGAAGGTTGGGGAGGATTTTCTTTTTGAAACAGCGGTCGTGGGACAAAGTTCCGGAGGGCAGAGCTCGGCACAGTCAAGGTTGTTCAAGGTTCAATAGAATTTTCCAAACGGCGAAAGGAAGCTCAGGACTCGGGCAGCGGAAGGATGTCAGGAACTTGCCAAAAGAAATTGATATCGTCGTGATGTCCTGGCGAAGGTGTCATTTCTTGCCGAAGATGATGGGTCCAAGGCAGCGCAGAGGGAGTCCTCGACGTAAGATTCTAAGTCAGGGGGAGGTCTCACCAATTGGGTGAAGTCATGACGACGGAAGAGCTTGGGAGAACAAAGTGCTCTCACCAAGAAGTCATGCTGAAAGGCAAAGGCCCCAGTGATTGTCAGGAAGAAAGTTCATCGGCGGGAGGTTTGTGCCCTCGGTGAGAGGTCCCACCGACTTCTGCAAGTCTTGCCCAATAGGAAAAACGGCAGGAGGTTTGTGTGGTAGGAAGATGTCGTGGCAAGATCCTGAAGTCTTTCCAACAGCCACAAACAAGACCGGACCTAGGACGAGCGTCCATCATTCGATTTCATTTTCAGCCCAGCGGCGGTCGGAAGGGCGAAGCCCGGAGCTTGGAGGGGCGAGCGAGATTTGCCCCTTTCAGAACGGCGGATGAGGGAAGGACTCCTGGATGGTGAAGCCTGGAGGTCAGAGGTACGCTGTGTATTCGCCAAGTGAAAAGTGGTATCGTCGTGAGGTCTTGGCGAACACTGAGAGTCCTGCCGACAAAGGAGTCTTCAGCGTAAGTTTTCGGGTTGGGGAAAGGTCTTAGCGACAGCTAGGGGGTCTCGCCGAACGCAAAGGCATCACCAAGACAAAGGGAGCTTGTGATTAGGTCTTGGCGATAGATGAATGTCTCCCCAACAAATCACTCGACAAGAGTAGGATATGCTCGGTGAAAGGTCTTGCCGAATTGGGGAGGTCTCGCCGACGGAGAACGGGGGGCGGAATCCCAGGCACCCGGGCCCGAGAGAGCCAGAAGCCGTTTCGACATCTTGTTTTGCTAAGTCTTTTCTGGAAAAGGGAGCGTCTGGGCCCGAGGGTCACGAATGCCCCTGTGAAGAATGGCCTCACGGAGATAAAGCTCCGAGTTGGTCATGGGGATGTTGTGTTAGTTTACTCGATTTTCGAGGATATGGGTTTTATTCGTGATGCTGTATTTTATCCATTGCATGTTGTTTTGGTGTTTATTATTCATTTTAACCCCTAGAAATCATGAAAATAATGCTCGGCAGGGTGAACAGAGGACCTACCTCGAACACTCGATGCAGGGAGGTGTGGGATCCACTCACAATTGATGAGGTGATGGTGAGGGCGATGAGTGTGAAGGTCTCAAAGACAGTGGGCTCCCCCAACAAGTTCTCTGATCACTCTCTGTAACATTGTCAAGTGAAAATGACAGGAATGAACCTTCTATTTATACCCCAATTGCCATTAATAGCCTCATTAAATGTAGGTACGGCGGAACAAAGGTTGATGGATTTGAATT
>VDFB02388779.1:0-128800 GCA_007258455.2 Sequoia sempervirens | reverse complement strand
TGGTTATTATTGAGATAACAACAAATCTTCGCAAAGAGCTGGAGTCAAAATAGTTTACCATGGATTCAATTCATAAATTTGTAAATCATCGAATGATCCTTGATAAAATGCAAACTATTCTGGAAGAACATAGAGAAACCACAATAAGGTATCATGATGTGATCCTTAAAACTGTTGTAGTTGGCAGGAACACTTTGGGCCCTGATCTTGATGAGTTGCAAGGAATTATCAGCAAGTTTCAGTCTTATAAAGCTAGAAATGAAATGGAATAAAAAGTGTCTCATGATACTTTATCTTTATTTTATGTATTTTGTTTTCAACAAGTTACATGTAAAAGCAAATTTTGTAATTGCAAGTGTTTATTTCACTTGTATTTTTGTAAAATGTAATTACGTGTAATTACATTACAAGTCAAATTACAATAGGACTTGTAATGTTGAATAAGTCAACCGCAGTTAGTTAGTGGTTGAGAGAATTTCTCAAGTTACTTGGGATCCTCCAATCTTTTTCTCAAGACTTCTTTCCTATAAATACTTGAGGGGGTCTTTTGTAATAGATATCTTTTTGGAAAGCAAGAAAATTCTACAAAATTTTGTACTCATAAAGACTTTGAGCTTTATAGTTATAAGTTATTATTTTTCAAGTAATATCAAAGAGTTGGAATTTCAAACTTTGTGTTGAAATCCTACTTTGCATCCATAGTGTTCTTATGTCATTTTGGAGCATTTATTTGTGATTGTTTGGAGATTGTAGAAGATTGCTGAAGAGAGATTCACTCTAAATATCTGCAGACTTTGTGTTGTAAATATTGGAGGTTAAATTCATAATTTATGTTTAGAAATTGAGAAGAATTGCAAGTATTTGTGCTCGTAATAATTCCCATTTGAAGTAATTAATAGGTGCATCATACTTGCAAACTTTGTGTTGTCTTGTGTTGTATTTTGTTCTTAGGTAACCATTCTAAAAGGGTAGATAGGATTTTAGATCTTCAAGACTTTGCGCTTGGTGGTTGTTTTCCCGTCCCGAAGGAGGTGACAGAAGTCTTTGTGCTTTCAGGAAGCTTCATTTTCTCTCTCTCAATTTCATTTCAAGGCTACTGCGATAAGTTTTCTTGAAGTTCGTTGTTACTTTTCTGTGAAGAGAAAAGAATATAATCCTTCCTAAAAAAAGAGGAAATATTGTTGTCCTACCTATATTAGTTTAAATTAGTTAATAGAAAATAGGGAGCCTTCCCTTAATTAGGAGAGTTTTATCTCACATACTGTGGTTGAAACCACAATTTTGTACGCTTTCCCAAGTATACAAAATTTTCAACCAACAAATATAATGAGTTAAAACCCTTAGGTATTGTGTACTATACCCAGTACACAAAACTAGTAACCTTTTGGAATAATAAAATTGAATACACATCATAGGTAAATTTAAAAAAATATAATAAAAGCACCCATTTAGGTGTTAGCAAGTAGACATTTCTTTAAGTTTTTTTCCCTGTTCCACCTAAGTGGCTAGCAGCTGACAAAGAATTATCTAGGGAAATTGGGCCATAGAATGGGTTGTGTACCCACTATTACAGTTGCATAAACATAGTTTTAAATAGAACAAAATTATTCACAAACCTAGTCCTCTAGTATATTGATCCCATGGATAAAAGGTATGTAGGTAGTATGGGAAATGAAGAATATTTCTAGTAATTAGATACAAAGGACATGGTGAGTTTTTCTAACCTATTTCCTAAATTTGAAACTATGAATCTAATTGGTATACAAATAACATATGATAGTCACTCATACTTAGAAGAATCCTTGAAGTGGATTGGACTTGTGCTTGGTCAATCGTATGAAACTTGAGCAAGGGTACAAGGTCCTTTAGAATTTTAGAGATCCTTGGTGGTCTTATAATTCACTAGTTTCCTAACACTTGAGAAAGGGTATAAGATCTTCTATAACTTGGAAAAAAACCTTGGTATAGTATCTTGGCCATACTGTGATTTTTTTGTGACTTAGGAATCAATTGATCTTGATGGATCAAATTCCCTGGTTGGAGCATATTTATTCTCATTCATGTCCTAAGTACACATCTTGTATTGGATGGAAGCGTGGTTTGTATTGATCGTGTTCTATTGATTTTTTTATAAGGACATGTGATCCCATGAACATAAGAGCCTGGATCAGTTGTTATAAGTATTCAATCAAGAGTATCAAATATTAATTAGTTGTTCTTCTTGATATTCATTATATAATTTTTTAATTAATCAAGTTGTATTTCCTAATATCGAATTTGGCTAATTTTCCATCTTGTTCGAATAGATGTTTGCTCTATATATTTGAAAACAAATTATGGTTATGTAAACAAAATATATGTGTGAAATTTTGAGGATCAAATTGGTTGTTCCTTATAAAAGTACACAAGTGCATGTGATTCATGAAGGTATTGTATGGTTCCTAGCAATGCAGCATGCTACAACTTGAACTATACCCTACATTTTCCTAACATTGAAGTACATTGGGATTGTCCCTTTTTTTTACAGCATAGAGTATGCTAGACAATTATTAATTTTTCTTTTTCATATCTTTGTGTGTATATTTTTTTATCTCTTTATGTGTGTATGTGGTTTAATTTTTATTTCATGTGTTTTGCATATGTTAGAATATATATTATTTGTTAATATTTTGTGTCACAAGTTATATTTTTCTAATATATTTATTTTGCATGATTTATATCCCAATACTATTCTTTTTACAATTTTTTGTTTATCTATCATGTGGTTTTATAGATTCTCAATCCAGGGGCATACTCAGAAAACTACAATGTATTATTTTTAATTCTTTATTTGCAGTACTTTATTGTAGCTTATCACCTAGGGGCATCAACCTTTCTAAAATGAGGATAAAATACAAGGTCAAAAATTAAATTCCCTAAAAATTTCAACACCACAATTCGATCTCAATTTAGCATTTGTTTCCCTTAGTATATGTATAGATCCATTCAACCTTATCCTAGTTTTCATCTAATCCTTGGTGTTGTTGATGTGATTTTTGTGACTGCACCAATCAGCAGAATAAAGTATCCAACGACTACTCCATTCTCTCTTGATCAAAGTATTATGTATGCTAAGATTGTGAGAGAGATCATATGTTCAACTCCAAGGTTCCTTCAATGCAGTAGAGTACACTCAATTGGTTCATTGTGATATGTTGTTTTCACGAGGGGACTTACACAATTGTTTAGAAGTACTTGACAGCAGACAATAGACTAAGGAAAAGGGGATTTTCACATGATGCGAATGATTTGGAAATGAGGTACATGTTTCCTATACTAACCAGAAATGTGTGGAATTTAAATAAGTGCAGGGTTTAGAAGGTCTAAGTTCTATCCTAAAGCGGGACATGGGAATGATTTCAGCAAGCTTCAACCAAACTTTGCTTTGCCTCGCATTCAACAACCTCTACAAAGTCGGTGCCATCTTCAAAGGGGTAGCGAGGAATGTTCAAATCACAATTCAACATAAAGACACCGTCACGACGACGCATGCCAAGACGTGAATCATAACCGAAGTTAAGCTTATAAAGTATTTCATTCGACCACACAAGGAAAACTTGTTGTTAGCAAGCTGCTAGTGGTATGGATTAAATGAAGTTGCCTTGATCAAACACCACAATCCACAACTAACTACTTGCATGTAAATGAAAATTGCTCTACTTTAAATCCTACTTGAAGTAGAAGGACGAAGAAACCTTGCTAGCTACTCACAACAAAAGACAAGATCATCATCAATGAAAAATCTTTTTATTGAGAGAGTGTTCACAACAATTTCTTACAAAGTTTTCAAAGGAAAAACTTTCCTTATTCTTCAACTATGCTAATAAACTAATGCTAACTCCAAACTGTCCCTCTATGCTCTATCAGAATGTCTACTCTCTAGTCTAATCTAATGATTTAAAAATGAGGGGAGATGCCCCTTTTATAGATGACCCAGTCCAATGGACGACTCAGATTACAATCAAATGGAGGGCCCAGATCAAGCCACATAAGTCCTAACCCTAAAAACTGCCAAAATGAGGAGTGGTACAATAAATGAACCAAAATATTCCCACTCACTCACAAAATAGTACAGGAAATCAATGCCCAATATCAATCATCTAGAAGGTCATCATCCAGAAAAGCATTTCCATTCTCCTTCTCCTTGGCTACAAAATCAATGAACCTGGTCAGCATAGCATCAACCTCTTGAACTAAGATAGGTGAGATATGATCGAGCTGAAACTCCAACACTGTAACTGCCTGCCCATGTCGAGTACAAGACTTTCTCTAGGCAACTAAAGCATCTTGGGTATTCTGAATTAGGCTAGAGAAAGTCGAGGTATTCTCAAAGTCATCCTACACAAAAGTCTTCACCTCTGAAAAGAAAGGCGTCAATCCACTCCTAAAACTATATGTAGTTACCTCCTCCGAAGTCAATATCCTAGCAAAGATAGCCTCAAGTGTGTTCAAGAATCCATCAATAATATTCTTCATGGCCTTTCTGACTCTGGTCGAATCTTCCTGTGCTGCATCAAAGAATCCTCAGCCTATGACAACTAAAGAATACCAGCTGGTGAAGTCATATCTATCACCCTCCTGTATCACACCTCCCTCAACCAAAGTCTGTGAGGGAGTATGCATAAAAGCCTCTAAGCGAAGGACAACCTTGGTCTGATAGATATGAGCATCGCCCCAAGCTTGATCAACTGCATCCATCCATGCCATAATGCCAGAAGCCTGCCGATAAGCATGAGCAAGATCCTCCATAAACTTTTATGTCTCAACATGAACATTACCAACCCACTTATCCACCTCCTGTGCCATCCTCCTCAAGTCCTCCAAGCCACTAATTGATTCTCTGGGAAGCTCGGTTGGGAGCTCAATTACAAGATTCTCTTGTCCACAAGGATGAGAAAAATGTTGTACATAACCAATCAATGTCTTGTGCTCCTTCTTCAATTTCTTATATTTTCCTTTAGTTTGGAGCAACCTGCCCTTGAGTTTCTGGTAGGAGTTGTCACACTCCTCAATTATTTGTGCTCCCGTGGGGCGACCTAACTCCATGGTGGTGATCACATAATTTTCTAGAACAACCTCATCTCAATCACACTCAATTCTTGGCACAACCACATGAAGGGTGCGAGAGCCATCTTCATCTATTGAAATATTTGAAAACTTCCTAGCTCTCTTCTTTGTTGGAGGTGCACTGATCCTTCCCAGGAATTCCTCCATCTCAATTGTTGGATCAGTTTCCTCAACGGGGCTCCTCCTAATCATGTCTCTAATCCAATCTGGTACTACCTACTGCAGGTCAGAAATAATAAATGGTTATTTATTCCTTGCTTCTTCTTTATGAACCTCTTCTCTAACTTCATCCTGACGAGGCTCACCGACTCAACGAGCAAATTTCGACAAACCTCATCTGTCATAGTAATCATATCGTATAATCAAAGCATCATCTATATCATTCCTCGATAATTCTCGATAGGTGCCTTGGCCTCCGACATTCCTCAGAGACGTTATGCATTCCCGATATATCTTTCTCATCTTCCGGAAGCCAAATCAGAAACTCTGGCAACAACCTCAATGACTCTGGAATTTCGAGCAACTGTTTTCTTCTTTGTGTGATTAGCGACCTATGATCTCCCATCAATTTATAAGTAGAGGAATTGACACGCTCTTAAGCCTATTCACATGCTTTTCAACCCATCCTCACGGTGAATGTGTTGGAATTTGGTATGGAAAGTGTATCCAAATCCGCAATCTCCGACTCCGACCAATCTGGAAGTGGGAGTGATGTATCCCTCACTGTCTCATAATATAGATGAAGAATTTTCATATCCTTGTCTACCTAGTCCGACACTGGAACAATCTCGCACTCCCTAACCATGCCCAAAGGTAATCTTGAAAACATCCTTCTTCTTACCTCAGCCTCATCCAACGCACTAGCCCATAAATCTTCAATATTTGCCTTATGTTTGAACTCCTCTAACAGTATCCATCTGATATTGTTGTGAGGATCATAATACTATCTGCTGGTGTGGTAAGAAAGGTGGAAAAACTGAAGCTCATTTTTAGCTTCCTTGGCTACCTGTAGTGAAGGACACACTTCATCCGAATTTCCCATGATGATCGAGAAGTCAAATCCTCCTTTCTTCTTTTTCTTCTGAATCTTATCATAGGAAATGAGTTGCCTAGATATTTCTAACATCAAAATCCTATTCGTAGGGTACCTGGGCAACCTGTAAGGATATGAAGAGAACCCTTGCAGCCTAATGTAAGTGAATTTCAGAAATTGGATAAACCAACACCCGTACCTTTCTATTAACTCATGAGCCTCCTTTGATATCCTGTGATGAGTTCTTTGCTGAAGTGACCTCGTTATGTGCATGGTGAAGGCATCATTGACTCTCTTGTAGTGAGATGTGCTCGCCAAGTGCAGCTGCGGACAAGCCTCATGAATTTTGAACTACTGAGAGCCACACCCAATCGGCTCCTTGTATGGTATTCCTCTATACTTCGTCATACGAGCCAACATGCAGATAATGTATGAGACCATATAGAATGTTTTTCTTCTCCTCAAACTCCGAAGTTGTTCATGTAAATTATCATTGATCATCACTGCCCAGTCAATATGCTCCTTGCCTTTCAGCACAAGGTTGATGTAGTAAAACATCCAAGGCTCAAAGATGAACTCCTGGGGACATCCTCTGACTCTGCTGAGCATCATGATTAAGTCACAATATTCCTGCTTCAGATCATCTAAGATTATCTTTTTTGGTAGCTTCGTGTGAGTGGGCTTCGACTTGTTCATCCAATAGGAGTTTATCATATCAGCACATCTGTCAAATGTCGAAGCATACATACACTCAACACGTTCTCTCATTTTGTAAATCATCTTCTCTTGTGAGGGAATTCCAAATTCTTCGTCAATGGCTGCAGGTGTGAGGTTGGCGAACAACTTGCCATCCGGTGAAGTGATAGTCCTTCACTCCAGGTTGTAACAGTTAGCACACTCCATGATCAACTTCAGACACTGAATTGCTGGAGGGAAACCATCAGCTGCATAAAGTCCACTTCTGACAATATTGTGTGAAATGATTGATGGATGGTGGCCTCCAATTCCCATCATTCGGCTTTTGAAAGCTTCCATATTGAAAGAGCCTAATTTTGTGTCACTCAACTTGCCCAGCTTCGAAGAGAATTTTGATTCTAGCAGGAATGACTTGCTTAGCTTCTTGATCACAGCTTGTCTGGACGCATTTGCCTTGCTGGATTCAACATTATTTTCCTTGCCAATCGCTCTTACTTCAACCATTCTGCAAAAACAAAAGATAGTCATTAGAAATTTAACTTAGAAAAATAAAATCACATTGGGGCTGTGAGAAGATTTTTGAAAATGAGAAGCTTCAACACTAAATTTCAACTTCAAACCTCAACACCTCCTGCAACAACTTCAAATTCTCAACACTTAGAAGATTTTCTTGTAGCAATACACTCTCCAGGACTTAGAAGAAATTTGACCCAAGCTTACTTCAACAACTTCTCAACTTTGAATTTATCCCTCCTCAAAGCTCAACTTCAAATTTCTTCACCCTCAACTTTCCTCACATTGCAATCTTCTTCACCTCAGAGCATCAAATTCGACCTTGCTAGCTGATGGAGAAAATAACAAAACTTCACAGCTCATATAGCCAAGTCGAATTCTAGAAGAAGCTAATTTTAGTTGAGTTATTAAATTTCCACTACTCTGCTGTAAGAATTCAAATTTCCCTCCTTAGGCAGCTGTAACACTTGGCATCTGGCGTCTGGAATATTTGACCTTCTAGATTTTCAAAAGATTCATCCCCACTAGTCTAGGCGTACCTCACTTTAACATTTCAAAATCATCTTTTGAAAATATTAACTTCAATGGTTTCCTTGAGAAATTCGTTTCACCAGCTGAGGTATTGACACTTTGATTTTATCCATCTCTGGCTTGGGAAGATTATTTTCATGAAAAATTTGATCAAAATAATCTAGGAACTCAACTTCAATTTCACCAGTCAAGGCATTTTATTTCTAACAACCCTTTTTCCTTCTTGCCTTTGTAAAATTTTAATTCTCCTTAGGAAATTTCATTATTCAGGTGCCCAAGCAAAATATCCATCTTAAAATCTCTGGCGAGACGTGGAAAATTCTAAAATCAATCCCTTGTCGAAGATATCCAGTACCCAAAAGAAAATTCCCCTTAGAAAATGCAAAATTCATGTGTATCACTATGAAGGGGTACATTTAATTTTTGAATTTTATACCTTAGAAAATATTTTCATCAAAGTTTATCCTCATTCCTCACCTCTGGGCTTATTTTTTTCCCTTGCTTTGCCTTGGACAATTTTATTCAACTTCATGAAGCTGGCGCATTTTGACTCATTCTCTGCCAATTCATATACGCCTTAGGAAATTTTATCATCCCTTCCCAAGGTTGGGCGTATTTCTCTAGGGGAGGAGAGATTTCAACACTTAGAAAAAATTTCATGCTATCCCATCAACTTGGGCACATTTAGCCAGTGGTGGAGGAATTTCAACATACTTAGAAACTTTCCTAGAGCCATCTTCAATATGGGCGCATTTGAGGGGTCAAGGAGGGATTCAACACTTAATAACTTTTCCTTCATGCCTCTTGGAGTTGGGCGCATTTCAGGGGGTGAGAAGGAACTTGTCATGACTTAAACATTTTCAGGTTTCCTTTTTGATGATGGCACATTTGGAGGCTGGAGCAGGAATTTCTCAAGACTTAGACAATTTTTTTTTAGCTTGCTTGCCCTTGTTTACTATATTTAGTAAGTACCTTGGTTTTCACCCTTCTGTAGCTTGGATTGATCTAAAATTTACACCATAGGATCCTCATGATCTAATTGATCTATTCACATTGCTATCTTGTGTCGACCTGCTATTTATAGCCTATCTCTAGAGGTGATTTACTATTTATAGTAACTGCTTGATTTCGGGACTTCTGCAACTCCGTTTAACTTGAATCTGACTGACGTGATCCCCATGGGTTGAGTGGCCTGTTCACACTGGTGTGTCATGTTGACTTGCTATTTATAGCCTGTTTCATAAGTGGCTTACTATAAATAGTAAGTGCTTGAATTGCCTTCAAATTTTACCAGTGGATAGCTTGAAAGATACTGGTCGCGATGGGATACATCAGTTTTCAGAGATTTTGGCGTTTGACCCCTCATTTTAGGTCCCGAAGCTGAAAACCCTAATCTGACTTGCATGTCGATCAAATGATCTCTGTTTGACCCCATTTATGTTGCATGTCATTCTGTTCGTGATACTGAAGCGTTGGGCGGCTGTCGGAGTGGTCCTGCTAAAAATAGTAAGTGTCTGAAAAAGTGACCAATCAGCTGTCGGATGTGTTTGCATGTCACATAGCTCAAGAGATCTCACAAAACCCAACAAATTGGACTGCATGCGGGCATTGGCTAAAAATAGCAAGTTCTTGAAAAGTGGTCAACTCTGCTTGCATGTTACCTTGTTGCGTAGCTCTTGAAAAACCCATGATGAATATGCTGACATGCACTGAAAAGTCCTGCATGCAAACCCTAAAATAGCTCTCGAAGACAACTCTGTAAAAAAGGTCCTAATCCTAGTTTGCATGTTACACCACTGTGAAGTCTCTGAAAAACCCACAAAGAATACCCAAACATGCATCGAAGATCCCAACATGCAAACCCTAAAAATAGCCTCCAAAGTGAAGACTGTTGAAAGTTGTCATCTCATCTTGCATGTTATATCACCGTGTAGGTCTCAGAAAACCCAAAAATATTCTCTAGACATGCACTGAAAAACTTCGCATGCAAACCCTGAAATTTGCTTCTGAAGGTGATACTTGCTAAAAATAGAAAGTTGTCAGATCTGGCTCAAATTTTGTTGGCAAGCAATTTAAAGTGTCTTGGATGCAATGTAATGGTTAGAATTTCAAAAGTGCTGAGAAAATGTCCCAAATTAGGTACTTACTAAAAATAGTAAGTTGTCAGAATTCAATGAAATTTTGTTGGGAACCCACTGGAAGTCTTCTGACTACAAGGCCAAGCTCAGATTTCAATTCACTCACTCAATTTGACTTCAGATTGACCGGAAGATCCAAAACCCTAATTCTCAGACTTAGCCAAAATCTCAATTCAAGCTCAAAGACGGGCACACCCTGGAGAGACAGACAGAGCAAAGAGAGAGACAGAGAGACAGAGAAAAAACCAAAGCCAAAAGACCAGAATGGAGCAAAAATTAGGGGGGTCCCCATTTTGAATGGGGTGATGTGTGAAAAGGTCACAACAGGTGCTAATGGGCTTGGTTTTTTATATGTAATTTAATGTATTTTTGTGTTATCCCAAATCCATATTATCACTCTATATCATTTTTTACCTTGTTACACTTGGAGGATAGCATGAGGTGCATACATCTACACAATGTATTAGTATCCTCCAACATTGTAGTTGTACAATAGTCATCTCTAAATAAATTTTTCAACCTTTCTAATTATGAACATGTTAGAAAAATGGCTTCTTGATCCATTGAAAAAATATTATAGTCGGTTCCTCCTTGTATGCTTCTTCAACTTCCCTATATATGATTTTAAGAATATCTCAATATGGTAATTTTCATTGGTTTTTAAAGTGGTTACAATATTTTACACTATTTTCCAACTTTATTAAGCACTTGAAGAATATTGTTGTGATTCCAACATTGACTTCCATGAGATCTCTCCATTAGTGAATACATTAATCATGATTACATCCTTTGTTTCCATCCATTCTTAGTGTTTCAAGTGACTTTGTTCAAGTTCTTGTTTTAATCTTTTATTACTAATTCTATTTTTGTAAGCTTTCTTGTGTTTGTAGCACTATTTTTGACACCATGAGAGTTCCATTTCCTCCATATCCTTGCTCACACAGACTAAGGTTTTTTTAACCACAAACCATGAATTTAACATTCATAGGTTACTTTAGTATTATTATTTTTAAATTCTAGAGACACATAAGGTCTAAAATCACAACTAGCCAATCTCTACTCCTTGACTACTTATATGTGAAGGTGAATAGACCAATCTAAGGGCCTAACCACCTTGGAATATCCTTTTTCAATCACACACATTTTATATATCTTAGAATAGGTATTCAAAGAACTAAAATCTTGTGGAGGTTTTATGTCCTTTCGCTTTCTCCTTCATTCTTTTAAAATATTTCTTAAAATAGTTGGTTTTAGTGAATTTCTCTATTGTTCTATATATTTAGTTATACCTGGTACTCTTTTCTTTGTGTCTTTATCTTCTTGTGCACATACCACATCATACTCTCAAAATAAGTTTGATTTTTACCTTATTTTTTAGATGGTAGTGCATGAATTATAAGTTTGAGTTTTACCTCTTTTTTTTAGATGGTAGTGCATGAATTTATACAACCTCTACTTATACTAGTTTGTAATAATTCAAACTATAGTATAACTAATAGTATAACTAGAGGTTGTATAAATTGAATCTTACAACTAGTAGATGGGATATTTGTAATAAAAAATTGCATGACATGCGTGTAGTTGGTAGCTAGAGTTAAAAAAATGAATTTATTTATTTATTATCATGTAATGGTTGTGTTAATAGCATAAAATAGTTATATTTTTCATTTAGATGAGGAATGGAATTTCTCACACTTGCATATTTTTAAAAAAATTATTTAGTGTTATTATTGTTGAGAAACAAGGTGAAATATTGCAATAATAACGTATACAAAGTGTATGCGAATTTAAAAATGATATCCAAGATTACCCACTTAAGATGACTATGTGATTAGCACATTCAAAATAATAGAATGAAAACAACAATACTACAAGTGACAATAAATTTATGTGGAGAAACCCTTGGAAAAAACTCCACATTCCAAAGAGATGAAAATCTTGTATTAATACTTCAAACAAGAGTATACATCAATACAACATCACTCTTTGATAGTATTTTGACAACACTTTGTTACTTCAACAACCTACAAAATAACTCATAAATCTACTATCTCAAGGCACCAATTTATAAAAGAATTGGAGGTAAGAATACCATGTGGTATCTTAAAACAAGAGGTAAAACCACATGCAAAACCCACACACCCTTCTTAGTTGATAACCTATAAATATAGTAAATTACAATAAATCATCACATGGCCTTCACATGGGCACCTAACCTAGAGAAAATTAAAGATGGTCAAACATGAGTGCTCCATAACTCCTTGATGGCTCTAATGACTAAAAAATAGGACTACAACAACATGCAAGATTTGGCACCCCAACATGCACTGATATGCAATTACATGCAACAACATACAATTCAAAGTGGTTCCCACTCCAAAATGGATGCCCAAGAAGAATATACATTTGTATGCTTTATAACCACCACCAATATGTGTCCACCTCTATGGAATGCAATTAAAAATTTTCATAGAAAATAAAATATTAAATATTTTCACTGTCATGTGTCCCCTAGAACAATTTCCAAGGAATGTGGAG
This sequence comes from Sequoia sempervirens, assembly GCA_007258455.2. Classification (NCBI taxonomy): domain Eukaryota; kingdom Viridiplantae; phylum Streptophyta; class Pinopsida; order Cupressales; family Cupressaceae; genus Sequoia; species Sequoia sempervirens. Next base: position 116,245 of record VDFB02388779.1, on the reverse strand, counting down.
ACACATGAAATGACTTAGGATAGCAATATTAATGTCAACAATCCTAACATTTATTAATCTACAATTTCATATTTGTTTGATAGAATTCATTACACATATGTTCCTTTTAAATTATTATTGAAATGTTTATTTTGTGTGATGAGGGAGATTAAATTTATTTTAGCAAGTTGTTAGCATTGTATTATAGGTTTTTTTGACGGTTGAAGATTGTGGCTTTTTACTAATCTCTTAATTTAATTTACTAAAGTGTTTGTGTTCTTGTGTGTTTAATTTATCCAATCTTTATGTATACTTGTATTATTTAATATTCAACACCTATTTTAGCTAAACAATACAAGCATATAGTCATAGGATATGTTCAATCAAAAAGTATAAAAACTTTTTGTAGCATTAAAGTGTGCTTCAACTTTTTTCCTTGAGTAAATCCAAAAGGAAACATGTTTAATTTTATTCAACATAAGCATGAAACACCCCAAAAAATATTATAAATATTATAAATAAAAAGACATTATTCATATTAGGTTATTTTTTCTTTTATGGGGAGTTTCCACTTCTAATAAAGAGAGTTGTTCTACTACACATGTTTTATTGTGTCACACTAAAAGGTGTGAATTAATATGTTAATATTTTTTGGTGACTATTAGGGAATGCCATAAGACTTCTCTATCATGACATCTCATTATTCAAGTTTGGCACAAAGGTTTCATAGTTCAATATAGATTTTTTCATCTTCAAAAGAAGAAACATTACAAGCAATGGTTAATTTTGAGGGAACCACTTCAACAATAATTGTCCACTTCCATTATTATCATTAGAAAATTGGATTGGTCCATTGGTATTAAGAAAACATCATGAGCTTCCTCATGGACCAAGGGAATTTTTTTAAAAGTTCTATGGTGATGGAAAGCATTATCAAGATGAGCATATTTCATCCTTCACATTTACATGTGGTATTTTGAGCATGTCATATGAATTTTTTTAGTTCACTTCTTTGATGAAACATTACAAGGTGTAACATCTAATTGTTTTCACCATTGGGAATTAATGATTCAAAAGGTTCTTGCATGCCTCAAACTAGTAGATTGTCGTATATTATTTTTACACTCTTAAATGCTAATGAAATATGATAGAAAACATACAAGGGAGTCTATTTCATGATTTAATATTCTAGTTGCTAGGATTTTTTCCACTTTAAATCCTTCTAAATTTAATTTGATTTGTTTCATGAATTCACTATCTTTAGAAGTTGTTTTATTTCTCAAGAAAAGTAATACTACCAAATTTAAGATTGCTAAAGAACATGACATTGAGCTATAAGATCAAATGATCATGAAAGAAACAAAGAGATTGAATTGGGCCATTGGTCCCCTTGAACATCATGTCACTTCAACAATATCTACCTCTAATAAAAATGATGATTTCATCAATAATATCAATGATAAATCTCATTTACATGCTTCTCTGCACTCAATAAACGACTGAAAAAACTACTAAAAGCTACTTATAAATGACTGAACATGGTCGCATGACCAATAGTAGTTTATTGCCAATCATTTATAATGCGACCAAATTGATGACAAAACCATTTTTATTCGTTCGGTTGATTGATTTGGTCGTTAATTTAGTCGTCTAATTGATCGATTTGGTGGTTGATTTGGTCATTTGATTGATCGACTCAGTCGTTGATTTAGTCGTCTGATTGATCGATTTGGTCATTGATGTAGTCGTTAATTTGATTGATTTGGCAGTGTGTTTAGTCGTTCATTTAGTCATTGATCGTTTTAAACTGGTCACTTATTTAGTCATTTTTTATTCATTGGTATATTTAGTCATTAATTTAGTCATTGATTGATATTAATTGGACACTTATTTAGTCATTTTTATTCACTGATTTATGTACATTGGTAGTGTATTTAGTCATTAATTTTAATCATCATTTTGATCAATTTGGTAGTTTATTTAATTATTTTTGTTCACCGATTTTTGTCGACTGGTAGGTATATTGATACATTGTTTATTAATTGCATAATCATTATATTTAGTCATATGTAATCACTGATTTCTGTCAGTTGGTAGTATATTTAGTCAATTATAGTTTATTTAATTATTTTTGTTCACTGATTTCTGCCTATAAGTGTTGAAAATGAGACAATCCTTTAATTCAGGTTTAAACATATAAAAACACAGAAAAACATAATCAATCATTCATTTGCACATAATGAAATGACTATTAAGAAGGAAAAATATTGAAATTTTATTGAGAAAACGTGTTCTTACTGCAGATATAAGACAAAAATGTGTATTTGCTTTGAAAAATGTACTGTTACAAAGTGTGTTCTCAATGTTGTGACTGAGAAAATTGAGTTACAATGCCTAATTGTGGTCAATTCTGATCAACATTCTCCATCATCGATTCCAATCGTCCTGTCGTCAGGTCTGTATCTGTCCTCTCTCTTGCTAACCCTTCTTTTTCTCTTTTGCACTTATGGCTAACACTTTGTCATTTTTTTCAAATATTTTAGTGGTCATTGTGTGAAGATCCCTTCTTTCTCTTTCAGATGGACAACTCCATCTATTTTTTCTAGATGAGAAAGGGGTATGTTACTTGTGACCTATAAAATACTTACATTTGCATCTCCTGTTCCTTTCAATTTGACTCCATGTACAATAGATAGTGAGTGAATCCGCCTAATGCCTGCAACAACACTATCAATAAGATCCAACACCTCAACTTTATCCCCTTCTTGGAGTTTATCAATAAATGTCTTCTAAAACAAAAAAAACACACATTATATTGTTTTTGACGGTTGTATGTAATGTCTTATGTCCTGGAACAAATCAGTTTTCGTATGTGCTTTTATAAAACACTCTATTACAATTAAGCTCTAAGCTTCCATATGTAAGTTATATGTTCTCCCTTATTTCCATAATCTATGTATACTAGATAATTACACTTCACTACTATTCTAACCATATTTTATCAAATAGGTAATGATTACCCTTATTTACATAATAAAATAACCATTACTTACTTGAATAGTACTTACTTGCATGTGGTTTAATAGCACTCACCTCGAGTTCATCATGACTACCACTATGAATATCGTGTGCATGCTCATCAAGTTCATCATCATTATAACCACTATCAACGTCATTGCAGGCATGAAGTTGTACAACTTTGCAAAGAGTTCTATTGACATGGCCTTTTCCTTTTTGTCCTTCTTTCATATAATTGCTCTACATCATGTGGTTTAATCATCATGCAAAAAACAATATAAGTCAAGTAAAGAATGCAAAAGCTATCATTTTTTGTCAAAAACAACATTTTAAGCATGAAGAATGACAAAACATTGGACAAATTAACTTACAACTTAAAGAATGCAAAAGCTATAAATTTTTGTCCAAAAGAAGAATGACAAAACACTGGGACAAATTAACTTACAACTTAAAAGAATGCAAAAGCTATAATTTTTGTCCAAAAGAACATTTTAAGCATGAAGAATGATAAAACATTGGGACATATAACTGACAACTATTATATTAATTACCTCAACTTTAGGACAATTAAGATGACTGTGTTGCACGTTCTTGTCCACTTCATCACTATCAATATTGACAGCTCTATTGCCACCATGAAGGAATTTTTGTTTTCCTATTGCTTTGATAAAATTGCTCTGCATGTGGTTTAACCATCTTTAAAAAAAATGTACAAAGCATTCAATAGTCAAATAAAGAATGCAAAATATAAATTTGTCCAAAAGAACAATTTTTTGGATCACTCCAACAATAAAAAAATTGGGTTGGATTCTCCTATGCTCAAATTTCAATAATCTACATATTAAGAGGCATTTGTATATAGAACTGCCAAACAAGAAGAAATGAGATCAATAGAGCCTCTTACATCATCTGAATCCATGGATTTATGCTCATTCCATGCAAAAACTATAGGGTTAACGAATTGAACCAACTGTGTAACTTGTTGACTGAGACTGAATATGCAACTCATTACCTTTTGGTACCCTAGATCATTTGAGTTGACATGATCTACAAAGCCTCCTATTGAGCATTGAACAAATGGCTGTGAAATCTCTGTTGACGAACTAGATTTCTACTTCATCCTACTCTTAGATTTACTAGCATCTAGTGCTGCCATATAATTGACAATATCTTTTGCACCTGCTTCTCTATTACTATTTTCCACCTAAAATACAATGTCAATTTCAACATATAGTCAGTTCAATAAAAAACTGAAATAAATAACACAATGTAAATTGAACCAAAAAGCCATACACTTACTGAAAATTTGTCCATTTTGGCATGCAACCCGTCTCGGCCAAATGTATATCTATCTCTTGCTTTCTTGCCTCAGTTATTCTTTGCCAAATATTCTTCAAAATGCATACTTTCTCTCAATGCTTCCCACTCTTTGGGAGATAGATTGGAGTCAAACCTCTCTTTTACCTTCATGATTGTTTTTTTGCAACTGTATCTATAATTGTTCATCAAAATTCTCATCCTTTGCTTGTAATATTTTCTAGAGATTTGTCCACTAGTAGTCTCAAAAGCATTTTCCATTTTTTGTATAACATTTTCCACAACTCGTGGATCTTGCTTTGCAAAACTTGATTTTCAAATATCCAAATGGGTCCTACATCTTACACCCAACTCAGTGGCCCATTTTGTAGCATTTGTCCCAATGGGCTTGTTACGTAGGATTGCAAGGCATTGTTGCTTTCGCATACGAGTGCAATCTAGTTGATGCACCCGCGTGAAAGAAAAAATGCCTTGCTATCCTATGAAACATGGGAATACTTTCAGGTTGTGGGTACCCTATGTTGAAAGTAGACCTCCGGGTTATAGGTCGACTTCCTTTATGATCTAATGATTGACTGTAATTTTGATGGAAAAGGGAAGAAGGCTTGAATTGAATGCATAAACTAAAATTAAAACTATGGTGATGCACCTAATGATAATTACTTTGCAGGTTGTTTCACAACTAATACTCTCAGAAATCTGTTAACACAATTCAATCTGAGCACCTTAATCACATAAATATTTCACAAAAAGGCTTGTTTAATCTTTCTTTATAAAGGAAAACTAAGTTTCACAACCTAAGAGAAGAGATAAACTTAACACTATCTATGACCTGTGAAGAAATTGCTTTTGTGTACATGCATCCAGGAAATGAGACAAAAATTTAAAGGTTTTAGATTTAAAACACATTAAATTTGCATCAAATCAGTTAGAAGAAACAAAACACCAGAAATTGAAGAGGCAAACACTGAATTCAAATGAATATTCTGAAGGAACTTTTGCAAATAACAATACTAAGTAACTTGTAAAGTTGTTGCATAATATACTGTGAAAAATATGAGTTACAAAATCAATCTCTTCTTTGCAGAAATGCAAAGGAAAAACTATCAAGAACTTGAAATATGTATGCAACAACAGTATATCAGCATGCTCAACATACTTACCTCCCACCCACCCCTGCTCAACCTTCATATCAACATTTATGTGTCCAAAATTAGCTCCAAGAGGTTGATGATATGAAGAATAACATGGATGACACCAAGGAAATATTGTTAGACATCGCAAAGCAGATAAAAGAGTTCAAGAGGCAACAAGAGTATGATCAACAACAAGAAGAGATGGCTTATCAGGCCTATCTCTATGAGCAAGACTTGTTGATGCAGAAGAAACAATATGAAGAAGATCTTACTGCTAAGGAAGAGCAAATTAGAATATTGGTTGCCCAAGCACCAAGGATGGAATCCCAATTAGTTTCTTGCATAAAGCATCAACCAACAAAGGAATATGTTTCCAAGGTTTCTATTCAATCTCCAAATAAGTCTTCTAGATTTGGAATTCCAATTTATAGGGGTAATAGTCATACCAATGTTAGAGATCAGCCCCTATAGGAGCTCATGAATGAACAAAATTTTTCAAACCAATCCATTAATCCTCAGTTTCTATCATATCAAGACCCTGAACTAGGTAATCAAAGAATTGAACAGTTATGGCAGCCTTCTTGGACCAAGCATCCTAACTATAAAATGCCAAACCTTAGTAGGGATATTCCTTGTGTATTAATTCAAGATTAGAAAGAGGAAAAATTTGTAGAGTCTAACTCGATCAAGGTTCGAAGTTGGTGTAATGAACAAGAGGAGCAGGAAGTTGTTGTTGTTTGTACTGTCTCCTTAGCTCAAAATAACAATATTACATGTGAAAAGGATGTTGGATCAAATTTACTACTAAACCCCTTAGATTTTGATTCATTTGAAAAAAAAATTGATGTTGTTTATAAGATAAATGAAAGTAGAGTACATGGATTACCAGTTAAAGATCTTCACTGGCAGACAGAGGATTCCCAAGTTTCACTGGAGAGGGAACCACACAAAGAGGAACAATTGGTTAATTTGTTTGACCAACTACCTAGTTTTAGTGAGCAAGTTGAAGAGAGCACACATGTATCTGACTTTCCAGTTGATTTGGAACACCCGCAAGATATTGCAGAACATGGCATACCACTGGTTCAAGATGAGATTCAAGCCTCAATCCTTATGAGACAACAAGAGGGCAGTCCTATTTTGGAGGTTGATGAAAACGATCTGCATGAAGTTTATGTAGAAAGTGGTTCTCAGAATTTTTCTGACTTGTTTGATGAAATTCCTCAATTTGTTGGTAAAAATGAGGATATCACATGTATGATAGCACCTATTCCTGGTATGCAACAACTAAATGATAAAGCTCATATGAATTTAATGCGAAGTTATGAGTTAGATGAGAACATGTTTTCAGGCATCATAGAAGTTTTTTGTTCTAACATAGATGATAAACTAGTATTATATGAGCCAACAACATGTGATCAACCCATTCAGGTCAGGGAGGCTATTGAAAAATTTGTAGAAGAAAATGTCTTGCAGCCTATGGAAGAGTACAATATGAACTTATTTGATGAGCTTCCTCACTTTGTAGAGGAGGAGTTGTATTCTATCATGGACGAAGAACATAAGGAACAACAGTTTGAGGACTTGTTTTCAGTAATCCAGCAGGGATATTAGCTCCTCAGTCAAGAAGATCCAATCATTGAAAACATTAATGGTTTCTTTTTAGAGACTATTATAGATGATGCAAAGAAACATGATTCCCTTTTCATTGAAGAGTTGAAAGAAAGAACAGTTGATCCTCCTATAAACAATAATAGACAAAATTTTCAAGAAGATCAGACTGTAGCAGGCATTGAACAACCTGCATATTACTTCCAATCAACATATTTTCAAGGAAAGCATGAAATCTTCAGAGATCAACAAAAGGGCAGCTTAACTTCATTTAATGTTCTTGAAAAACATGAACAATGGGCTAAGAAAATAGAGCATGAGCATGAGGCTAAAAGTTACAATTTGAGTGTCATGACAAGGGGATGTCTTATCAGACACCTAACACTTTGGAGTTCTCATCTCATTGTATATATTGAAAAAAGACTTAGTCTTTGTATAAACACAATCAATATCTTGCACAAAAGACAGTCACTATGCTATTTTGCAGTCATGAGTTTCTTGATAGGTCAGGGATTTAAATTCAATTTTACTGTAGAAGGTAGGGTTGGTTTCTTATGACAGTCTCAATGTAATATAAATGGGCAATCATATATCAAAGAAGCAAAAATATTTTAAGGAGACAAAGCATGACAACCATGAACAATGAAACAAAGCAAGATGACAATAAAAGATGCACATCTTTCAAGTATTAAAGAGGGCAGTACACATATAGATAGTCATAGCGGCATGAAGAGAATCATATACATATAGTGTTAAGTGTCTTAGAGAAGGAATAACTCATATTGCTTTTAGAATATGTTTGAGAATGGAATACAAAAAATAATTCTTGCCATATTTCCTAGCTTATGTTATTTCATCTTTTTAGTGTCTTTTCTCCAACACTCATCATGGAGATTCGAGGCATTAATGAACCCAAAAGGGTAGAATAAAAGATAACCCTCGGGCATGCAAAGAGGATCAAAGTCTGCAGCCTACACAAATGAAAAAAAATCAAGTATGAATATATTAAGGAATTGGAAACTCACAACCATGAGAATGAAAGCAATAATAGCCATGGCGACCTACAAAAGGGTATATATACCAAAAATAAGAATAAAAGTTTCCACAGATTTCAAGAAGCACAAAGGTCACTCAAGAATGCGAGATATTCAAGCCACAACCACAAAGTAAGAAGGGTTTTATTTATTCTCCCCAAAAAGAATGCAGAGTCAAGCTTAAGGGAGGAACAAAGATACCGAAAAATTGTCTCAAAATGGAGCTATAGAAAGGTGCTTACTCGTGGCCATGAGGTACATAGGATTTCATTTGCAAGACACAAAATGCATGGAAATGAAAGTACATTCATGATTTTTCACTAAGCGAGCTCAAATCGATCCTCTTTTACAGATTAAAAGAGGAAAAGTTGAGATTTAAATAGACTTACCAAAGCTTGCTGCTAAAATGCCCTCAAATTTTGCGGATTCTTTCACATAAGATGCCTCCAAAGATTCAAGGAAAGCTTCATCAAGTACTCCAATGTCGGCCAATAAAAGCAAGACATAAACAAAGAACATAAAAGGAGACAAAATTCATCAAAAAATTAGTCAAGGCCGCGACATAAAGGCCTAAAAATGCTTCAAAAATGAAGGGAAAATCACCAAATTTGTAATCAAGGAATACTTACCATGTTCTTTCTGCAGAAGACCCTATTAAAATCACTCAGATACAGATCAAATGTTGAAGATCAAGCTCCAAACTCCTACTAGACATGGCGACGCTGAGTTCTTTTCCAGAAGATGCAAAATGAATAATAAGCATATGTTAGGGTTTGAGTGTTTTCAATAAAGCCCTAATTTGAATGATAGGCTTTTTTGCTTATGTTTTAATTAAAACCATTCCACATTTTTTGAAGATTCCATGGTCTTGTAAATTCAATGGACCTAGGCATTAAGGGAAGCCCGTAAGTTGATGGTGGAATTTAGGAGTTTAAAAAGGGTTTTGTTATTATTTTTTCAAAACTTTTGAAAATTCCTTTTTACATGCATTTTGTATTTTAGACAATTATTAAGTGCAAGTCTCTTATTGCCTTAATATTTGTTTTAGAAATCCACCAACAAAGGAAAAATAACATGCCTTGAGAACTAAAGTGTTATTGGAGCTTGAATTCATGAAAAAATGAGATGTAAAGTTTGACTTGAGTCTCTTTTCAGTTTGCATTGATGCAATTGTAATTGAGGTGGAACTAAAGACCAAATCATGTTAAGACAAAATGGAGTAAATGGTGGGGATTTTTGAGATATAACTGCAATTTCACATTAGTTCTGGAGATATTTTGATTATGCATATTGACGGGAGGAGTTTGTAACATTCAGTGTTCAGTTTACTTCAGCTGTGGGCCCTCTTTTCGAGGCTTTTCTTCTTTGCTCGTGAGAGGATATTTTTGAGATATTTTACACTTTCAGTTGACTATTTCTTCCACCTCTTGACATTGGAGTTATCATATTTTGTATATATTAAGAAAATATTTAGTCTTTTTCTCAGTTCTTGATAGTTTTTCCTTTGCATTTATGCAAAGAAGAGATTGATTTTGTAACTCATATTTTTCACAGCATATTATGCAACAACTTTTTAGGTTACTTAGTATTGTTATTCGCAGAAGTTCCTTCGGAATATTCATTTGAATTTAATGTTTTCCTCTTCAATTTCTGGTGTTTTGTTTCTTCTAAATGATTTGATGCAAATTTAATGTGTTTTAAATTTGAAACCTTTAAATTTTGGTCTCATTTCCTAGATGCATGTACACAAAGCAATTTCTTCACAGGTCATAGATTGTGTTAAGTTTATCTCTTCTCTTAGGTTGTGAAACTCAGTTTCCCTTCGTAAAGAAAGATTAAACAAGCCTTTTTGTGAAATATTTATGTGATTAAGGTGCTCAGATTGAATTGTGTTAACAAATTTCTAAGAGTATTAGTTGTGAAACAACTTGCAAAGTAGTTATCATTAGGTGCATCACCACAGTTTAAATTTTAGTTTATGCATTCAATTCAAGCCTTCTTCCCTTTTCCATCAAAATTACAGTCAATCATTAAAAGATCAAAAAGGAAGCCGACCTATATTTTGGAGGTCTACTTTCAAAATAGGGTACCCACAACCTGAAAGTATTCCTCTCTGTATATTTGTACAAATCTTGACTCAATCTTTGTCTTTTGACAAAAGCATCCACATCTTCTATTAAATTACCACTACCAGTATTTCTGGTTGATCCACTAGTTCCATCAAAAGTTCTAGATGCAATAGGTGCACTCTTAGGAACAACAGATGCAAGTGGTCTCTCTTTATGACTTTCATTAATCAAAACTTCATGCTCCTTGGCCACATTAGGTGTGGCATGAGTAGGTAGATCAATACCGGTCTCCACAAATTTCACATCATTAAACATATCCTTTAATAATGTTGAAAAAAATGTCTGCAGACCTGTTGTTCCTTTGCCTTAATTTTTTTCAATAATCTCTCTTAGACTTAGTTCTAAGAGATCATCACAACGTTGCACATCACCATGTGCTATATTAGGTTGCACATCACCATGTGCTATATTAGGCTACACATCACCATGTGCTATATTAGGCTAAACATCGCCACGTGCTACACTAGGTTGCACATCATCAAAACTATTATGTTCACCAATCGCATTTGTTGAATCACAAAAGCGTCAGCTTCTACGAGATGGCGACATTGTATCTTTTCTTTCCTTTTTTTTTCTCCACATTTTCTTTGTACTCTTTTTGTTTCCTATAAAACAAAAAAAAATCATATTATGTCTTATATACATAAAGTTCTTGCCTATAAAATTTCATTAAACACTATTAAACAGATAATATACTACTTAGTGGATTTACAACTTGCCTTGTCAAACCAAGACTCAAAAAATATTCATTATTCTTAGCTACTTTTTCATTGCGCGTGCTCATATTCTGTCACTGGAATTTCAACATTATGATCACTATCATCTAATTTGTGCCTTACAATCCTTGTCTTGATTTCCTGAAGTCCAAATAAACAATAATGTATAAATCAACAACTTGAATCAGTAAAACTTTATTGAGTTCATAAGTTGATAACTGTTGACTTTCCAATCCGCTGATAACTGCAAATGGAAACTTAAAATAGAATTCAATTTATAGATTAAAAAGAATTTACAGTAAAAAACCAAGAAGATGTTTACAATTACAGGTATCAGACAAATTTTCCTTAGGGATATATTCACAAGAGAAGAACTCATAAAAACATAACACAAGCAGGATGAAGGAAAAACATAGTCTAGTTCATCATGATGTGTGTTAGAAACTTAAAAAAATTCCTAGTTCCATCATCACAATTAACCTTGAGCTCCATGACTCGATCCTTGACCTTTATATTCCTTTTTATTTTTTACTAAGCCTCCCCACTATAAACAACATATAATTTTTTTAGGTCTGACTGACACTGAAAGACCTATACAAAGCCAAAAATTTATCATATATACTTAAGCAAAAACATGTCTAGCTAAAAACATTCCAAATCCCTTAACAATCTGTTACCGCGATCCCTCAGTAGTAATCTAAACCCTTGGCGAGTTGGCAGTGTGTAACAAACAATATGAAGATATTTACCACCATACAGCAAAAGTATTATGATGAGGACATGGTTGGGCGGTATGAGAGAATTTAAATACATCATAAATTGCCATACCAAGAGAAGGAAAAATGAAAGGTGCGGTATAGTGAGATAACTGCCATCTTGCGAGGAAGATCATAAAGGCATGCAATAGGGCGGTATGAACTGCTATACCGCAAAAGGATGTGATGAAGCATGCGGTATGGTGGTAAGCCATATGTGACCGTTAATGTAAACTGCAATATTGTGGGTTAAACAAGTCAAGATTGTGGTATAGAGGTAAGGATCCTCCTACCCCGTGGTAAAATGCAAATAAGCATGCAATATAGTAGTTTATACCCTTCTATCCCACGCCAGTTATAGAAAGTGGTGGCGATAAAGCAGTATTAAATGCACGAATCACATCAACTGTCTAATCTTGTAAAATCAATGGTGCATGTTCAAACTCAAACTATGAGAAAAATATTTGGCATAATGTTGATATTAATGTTGACATGACTGAGCTCAGAAGTCATTAAACCAAGAATTCAACATTCTCTTTACACTCATTTACAAAAATTATCATGCAGGTAGCTGAGAGTTTGAGGAGGTTAAGCTTTGCAACCATCGTAACTTGGGTAAGTGCACAAAAATCGTTGTGAATTAAGTTTTACGAGTACAAGATTGTTTGGAATTTTGCATTTCGTTCTAGTATAGGAGAAGTAAGATAGTTAAACTCTGAATTAAGTTTTATGAGTACAAGATTGTTTGGAATTCTACATTTCAAAAGTATAGGAGAAGATAGTTAAACATCATGTTGCCCAAGAAAGAACCTGAAACTAAAAAGGACATCATGCCACCCGAGAAGAAAGAACCTAAAACTAAAAAGGAAGAAACCAAGGTTAAAAGAGGTCCTTACAATAGTCTATCTTGGATATACTCCCTGAATCAAATGATAAAGGATTTAAGAAAGTTTTAAGAGATGTGGTTCACGATTGTAGAGATTCCCTTATCCCTATCTCCGGGTGGGAATTGTTCTGGTACTTTCATGACAAAAGGGAGGACAAGATTTTGGTGTCAAATCCATGGGAATTATATTTGGAAAAGTTAATTGTCCCAAATTTTTTTATAGATGTAGAGTTCATTAGAGTATTGGCTCAAAGTTATTATTCTACTACTAGGTCTGTTAGATTACAAGATGGTTCACCATTAGTTGTGTTGACTAAAACGGCCATCATTGAATGTTTTGACCTAAACAAATAAGCCATAACTAAAATTAATTTGCAAAGAAGTGAAGAAGAATATACTAGATTGAGAACCTATAGAAGTGATGAACTCCCCATTTACATGAAAAGGGTGTGAACAACAAGGTGATTCCTATATTCCCTTCTGCTACTGAACCATTTTTTGTCACAGATTTCCAATTCTATTTCAAGAAAACCTACTTTGCTCTCTGTCAAGTACTTGGGATAGATACATAAGAGCGAATGTTAGTTAGTTTAATTATGAAGGATATGAGGATCCAAAACCCTGAGATAAACATTGAATATGATTTTGCCTCATATATTGAGAAAGCATTGCATGAAATATTTTTGCAAGTCAGGGAAAATATAGCCCCCATAGAATTCAAGCAATATTCTTTGTTGTGCCACCTGATACTATACTAGAATAAAGATAGATGGAGCAAAAGGATGTGTTTGGGTAAGATTGACCAGCAGGGGAATTTGTTGACAGTGCAACGATGGTGTTATATATGGGACAACAAATGTAAGAATTCACATTGTGTGATATTTCATGATGACTTTGTGCACAAAATTATGAGAGTTCTTGGCCACCAACCACCAAGACTACACACACTTGTGCTACAACTATTAAGACCTTTGGCTTTGAAACCTAAGCAAGGCCATACTCATAACTTTGGTGATTGTTTTTTTCTACCAGATATCACAATAATCAAGATTTATGGATGCCCACATGGCCCACATATACTACCAAAGTTTGTCCCCCTTTGATTAGCCTTTTTAGAGTTCATGTGGCAAATTAGATGGATGGAAAAGGATGTCATGCATAAACAAAGGAAGGGTACATTTCTACCCAATTTGACAACATGTGGGGAACTATCAGTGGGATCCGATACACTTGAAGAAGATGTAAGACCTTGAGGGTCACATGAATTTTGTAAGACACACCATCCTTACCAAGGCTATGGTTACTCACTAGATTGATTATGCAGAAGATGTAATAAAAAATTATTTCACTCCTCAACAAGTATATGAGAGGAGGAGAAAATGGGAAATTGTGAAAAGGCTTGAGGAAGAAAGAAATATGAAGCATAATGATTTCTTGGGGCATTTCATAGAGGAAGTAGATCCTCTCAAGAGGATTGAAATGATAATTGATCGGTTTCATGAATTATATAAGACTGCAGCGGACTTCTGGATGGTGAGACCTGCCAAATTGTCTCCCAAAAGGCCGAGTGGTGTTGTAATTACAAAACCATCTCTGGATACTATTTCAGTATGCCATGCTTCTCCAAGATCACCTCCTGATTAACCACCTTCTAAAAAACAAAAGACACAAGAGATAGAACCACTTGTTTCCTATGAAATAAATGAGGAGGGTGGAGATACAAAAGTAGTTAATGTGTTAAGAAATTTGAAGGATGATGTTGAAGTGGACCAACCTATGCCTGAAATTGAAGACCGCGGGCCTGAAGCTAGAACCAATATTCAAGTACAAGGAGAAAGAGAAATGCATGAGGATGAGAGGGTAATTGTAGCTCTCAAGTTCTTGGAAGATGATGAATTTATCAAAACCCCTGAATTTAAAGAATTTTGGATTAAGATGAAAATGAGAGAGTTTGAAGCGAGGGTTGAAACAAATAAGATGGGAGTTGACGAATCCTAGCATGACTAGATAGTAGCCCAAAATTTTAATGAATCAAGGATTGATAATATTGATGTCAACCCACAAGAAGCTAAAGAGATGATTTTGAAAAGTAATATACTTATTGTGCATGGTATGGAATTAAAGAAAATATTTTTACTTGATCAAGTGAGAACACAAGAAGACTCGATGTTGATTGCCAAGTTTGACTCAGATGAAGGGGTAAGTGGCACAGGGTATAACCCTAAGATTGAAACCTTGGCATTCTGGGCCAAACAAAAGAGTACAAAAAAACAAAGGTTACTAGATGTAGTGCAAGAAATGAAAGGGACTACTATGGTGAAAACATTAAAGGATACATCTCCTCTAGAAGCTACAACCATGAAAATTAATTCAATTATGTTCACCCAAGCTGTAGTTGAGGAGATGGAAGCTCGATTGGGAGAGTACAAAAAGGAACAAAAGTTTTTAAATGATGAAGTCAATAAATTGTTCATGGAAAATGTGAAGTTAAAGGAACAATTGAAAGGAGCAGGCCCCTCATAGAACAAGGAAATAATGTTATACCAACGTCTTCTTGCTTCACCAGTTGATAGAGAAAGTGCTTCTACTAAACAAGTGAGCATTCTTAGATAGGAGACTGAAGAGTTAAAGAAAGCCAACAATGAGGGTAAGGAAGGAGTGAATAAGCAAATATGCATTTTTTTAGAGAAGGTCCTCAAGCATAGGATAAAGCTAATTGTGGATAAGTTGGAAAGTGTGTATTATTTCTACAACTCACTGACACAAGCAATTGATTAGATGAAAACACATGTACACATACTAGATCCCCTTTTTAAGAACTCACAACCCATACACCACACATTGGTAACGTTGTGCAGAATATTACAGAGGAGTACTAAGGCTCTTGCAACATTAAATCCTACAGAGCAGATGACCAAAATAGTTATAAATGAATTCCAATATATACAAGGAGAGGAACAAAAGATCAAAACAAGAATAGATTCATTTCATACTTTGAAGTAGTGGTTTGTGCCAAAAATATTGAAAGATGATGATGACTTGAAGGACCTTAATGAATGGAAGAGTGAATTTTGACATATTGTTTCACAATGCATCACTTGCATACAAAAGGATGGTGAGTTCAGTCTTGACAAGTTCGACTTAATCATGGATGGAGTAATAGCGTTGGATGTTAGATATTCTAAGTTTATCATGGATGACAAGGCGTTACTAGACAACTAATGGAAGATTCACTGGTGCAGGAGCACCTAGGCTAAACTCCAGTTTGTTATGTTCAATTTTGGCTTGTACCTGACCTTAGCCAAGTCAGGGTATTAGTGTGTTTATTTTGGACCTTAGAAGGTCTTGCTTGAGTGTGGAATAAGTGAATTAGTCATTAGGACTAAGGTCACCATAGCTTAGTCTTTGTTAAGTATCTTTTGCTTTAATTAGCTTAGTAGGTTAATTTGAGTGTTGAGCCTTAAATGTGTTCTAAACACATGGTCATTGTTAGAAGATTCCAAGAGGCAGTTAAGGGATTTGATGGCTCGAAATCAGGGAGATTGAGGTCCTAAGATTTAGGATGATGGCGAAGTTGCAAGAATGTTGCAAAGTTGCATGACAACATTTGCTAGGTTGCATGCAACTTAGTTGTCTTGGATCTCCTAAAATTTAGGAGTGTGGGATCGATCAATATCCCTTGAAACATGGAAAAGGCATCTATGTAAGTGTGGTGGCTCGTAGACAAGCAGTTAGTTCTTGTTGTAATCAAGTTTTTGGTGTGTGGAATAGGAGACAAGATTGTAAATGTTGTGTTTTCCCGAGTATCTTGAGAAACAGAGATATCAAAGGCATTATATATACTGATTTAGCATTGTATTTGTGTTCATAGAATAGTTTTGAGTATCTTTCATTTTGTAATCAAGTTGCTTAGAGTAGATTTATTGCTTTGAATTCACAGATTAGGTTCTAGAGGGCTTGTTATCTTTGTTTTGAGCAGTCAGTCTTTTAATGGCTCCCCCATGAAATCTAACCATGGGATCTTCCTGAGATTGGATGGAAATGACAGGGGAGCCAATCATCTGTACATATTTAGCAGTAGGAAGTATTGGGAGTCGAGCATTTTCTTTCAAAACCAAACCCTAGGCGAGTTCTTGCTACCCGGTTAGAGGTTTGGTAGTCAAAAAGTGAAGAGAACAGGCAGGGGAAGGAAGTACTATACAGAACAAGTACAGTTCCAAGTGGGGCATGACCATACCTAAGAATGCTGGAAGGATTGGGGCTTGATCAATCTTTTTGTGTGAGAAATTAGTAAAAGAACAGTAAAACCCTAAGAATTAGGCCTATTAGCCCTACTTACCCTAGATTGTAGGAACCCACTGTATGCAGGAGTCAGGGGACTAAAACCCAGAGAATCTTTTAAGGGATTGAAAAGGGTGTATGAAAGTGCCATTTGATTGCTAGGTTGTTTGGAAAGTTTGGGCAGGAAAAGCAAAAAGGTGACTGGTAAGGGCTACAAGAATTAGGCCTCTCCAAAGCAAAATCTTGAGATCGGTAAGAGTGAAGACTGAAGACCCTCCAAAATGTATTCAATTGAATGTGAAATGCAAGTAATCAGTGTCCCTAACACCCCTGCAAGCAGTTCAAGGTTGAGAGTGAAGTTGGCACTTAGATCCTTCTAAGTGTAGGAGATAGTCTACAAATCCAAATGGTGTCAAGTCCTCCAAGGTGAAGCACAAGGAGCGAGACTCTTGTAACAGAGTTGAAACAAGGCTTAGTTAATGATCTAAGTCAAATCAGAGCCTAGAAGCTGTCAAGTTCTTGGGTGAAGACAAAGAGAAGTCTTCCTAACTAATTGGTGCAAGCAAACCATTGGAGCTCTTACATCATATTGGTATCAGAGCCTTTGTTTGATCAAGGCTTGTGATTGATGTTGCAGCCCATTGAGTCAGTAGGAGAGAACACACCAGAGGAAAGAACCATGGTGACTAATGTTGAGTTAGCTAAAAAGGTAGAAGAGCAAGAGGAGGACAACCGGCTGCTAAGAGAAAGGTTGTCTTGGATGGAGAAGCTCTTGGATGAAGTCCAAGAAACAACAGACAAAATAAAGGATAAGATAGAACTAAAGGAAGAGCAGGAAGCAAAGGAAAAAGAAGTGGAATTGGAGGAGGAAGCTCCAAAACCTAACCCTGTTCTTGCTGAAGAGCCCTTCTTGAAGGCATTGCAGGCCTTAAGTGGCAAAGCTTTGGAAGGTGTGCCACTATTCAGTGGACAAATGGACCTAGATTCAGTTGTGGACTGGATTGAAAGCATAGAAAATCACTTTGAATGTGATGGTATAACAGAGGCCCAAAAAGTAAAGGTGGCCAAGTCAAGGTTGAGAGGAGCAGCTCTCACATGGTGGAAATTTGTACTAGCTGAAAGAGAGAAAGAAGGAAAGGGTCCCATAGTTACATGGAGAGGCATGGTAACTAAAATAAAGCAGACCTATCTACCTGATGACTATGAAGTCCAGTTGCATGGGAGGAGACATAACCTTAGGCAAAAAGATATGGATGTCCAAACATACACCGAGGAGTTTCAGAAATTGTGCCTCAAATCAAAGGTGGTTGAAGATGAAAGCATCAAGCTAGAAAGGTATTTGAATGGGCTTAAGTGGTCTATCCAAGAAGACATAAGCCTAGTGAACTTCAAAACCATCTGCCAGTGCTATCAAATGGCCTTAAAGATAGAGGAGAAAGGCAAAAAGAAGCAAGAGAAAACCTCCAAAAGTAGAGGTAAAGGAAAGGACAGTAGAGGACAAAGAGGTGGCTATGGTGGAAGGAGTTCAAAACCAAGGGCCCAAGGAGAAGTCAGATACTCTGAGCAGCAAGAAGGAAGCTCCAGTAGAGGTGGTAGAGGAAGAGGCTCCAGCTCCAGAGGAAGAAGTGGTGGACAAGGAAGAGGTAACTACTTCACCAACATGAAATGTTACCACTGCAATCAATTGGGACACCCGGCCTATAGATGTCCAGAGAAAGGTAGTACTTCTCATGGAAGTGACAATAGAACTAACCTGGTTCATGATGAGACAACTGCAGCAGATAAACATCCTGAAGTACCATTGAATTCTGAGGAAGGTGAGAACCTCATGATGAGGAGAACTTTGATCAAGGAGCCGGTGAAAGAAGAACCAAGCCAAAGGAGGTCCCTGTTAAGGATAAAGTGTAAGATGATGGGAAAAGTGTGTAGAGTCATCATTGAATCAGGGTCTACTGACAATATTGTGTCAGAAGAGACAGTCAGCAAGTTGAAGTTGGAAAGGATACCCCACACCAATCCTTACAAGGTCACATGGCTCAATAAAGATCAACATGTCTTGGTGAATGAACAAGCATGGGTGGAGTTCTCAATTGGTAGGTACAAGGACAAGGTCTTGTGTGATGAATTACCTATGGATGCATGTCACTTGCTCCTAGGTAGACCATGGCAATTTGATCACCAAGCTGTGCATGATGGAGCAAAGAACTCCTATACTTTCAAGAAAGATAAGGTAACCTTCAAAATTCAGTCTTTGCTAGAAGATACAGAGGTGCAGACAGCAGGTCCTAAACTGCTCATGGTTGGTGAAAAAGAGTTCCTAGAAGCCTTGGAAGAAGGAGAAGGAGTTGGCTATGCAGTGATGTCAAGGCCAAGAGAGGTAAGCAATGAGAAAGAAACTGAAAAACCAGAGTTATCTAAGGAGATACAAAAATTGTTGCAGACCTATGAAGGCATTGTAAGTAGTGGTCAACCAGCAACATTACCCCCTAAAAGAGCCATAAGTCATAGGATAGACTTCATACCAGGAGCTACCCTACCAAATAAAGTAGCTTATAAGATGACTCCTCAACAAAATGAGGAAATAGCTAGGAAGATTGAAGAACTCCTAAACCAAGGTCTCATTAGGAAGAGTATTAGTCCATGTGCAGTACCCACTGTCTTAGCACCTAAAAAAGGAGGATAATGGAGGCTTTGTACTGATTCCAGGGCCATAAATAAGATAACAATCAGGTATAGGTTCCCTATCCCTAGGATTGAAGATCTCATGGATTGTCTAGGTGAAGCTAGGTACTATACCAAGATAGACTTAAAGAGTGGTTATCACCAAATTAGGATACATAAGGGAGATGAGTGGAAAACAACTTTCAAAACCAATGAGGGTCTCTATGAGTGGCTAGTCATGCCATTTGGATTGTCTAATGCCCCCTCCACATTCATGAGACTCATGAATGAGATCCTCAAAGACTACAATGGAAAATTTGTAGTGGTGTATCTTGATGATATACTAATCTATAGAAAAACAAGAGAAGAGAACCTCCAACAGATAGAGTTAATTTTCAAGAAGCTGCAAGAGGAGAAATTGATGATCAATTTAGAAAAGTGTGAGTTCATCAAAACAGAGCTGGTGTACCTTGGATTTGTGCTATCACATGGCAACTTGAAGATGGATAGCAGCAAAGTGGAAGCCATCCTCAATTGGCCTACTCCAAAGACAACAACAGAGGTAAGAAGCTTCCATGGTCTTGCTCAATACTATAGGAAGTTTATAAGACAATTTAGTGCTATTTGTGCTCCTATGTTGGATACCATTAAAGGAGGGATGAAGACTAAGTTTGTATGGAATGAGAAAGCTAACAAAAGTTTTGAGTTGAAAGAAAAGATAGCTACCCAACCTATTTTGGTGTTACCAAGCGTTGAGAAGCTATTCACTATTGAGTGTGATGCAAGCAATGTGGCTATTGGAGCTATTCTCAGTCAAGAGGGTAGACCGGTGGCTTTTCATTCAGAGAAGTTAAGTGAAGCCAAGAAGAAGTATTCTTCTTATGACCTTGAGATGTATGCATTGGTCCAGGCTTTAAGGAAATGGAGGCACTACTTGCTTCCCAAGGAATTCATAGTGTATTCAGACAACCAAGCACTTAGTTTCCTGAATTCACAAGAGAAGTTGAGTCACAGACACATGAAATGGGTGGAGTACCTGCAACCTTACACCTTCAATATCAAGCACAAGAAAGGAGCTCTCAACAAGGTGGCAGATGCCTTGAGTAGAAGAGTCCTCACAATTCAGGAAATTCAGTTGAAGAGCATGGGAATAGATCATTTCAAGGATGTATATGCAGATGATGAAGATTTTGCAGACATTTATAAGGTATGTGCTGAATACAAGAATCACATTCATAGTAAATATGCTAAATATACTTTGCAAAGTGATCTTTTGTTTAAAGGGAATCAGTTATGTGTCCCTAGAGGCTCTATTAGAGAGAATTTGATACAAGAAAAGCATAATGGTGCATTGAGTGGTCACTTTGGGATCACAAAGACTCAGAAACTTGTTCAAAGGTTTTACTATTGGCCAAGGATGAACCTAGATGTTAGGAGGTATGTGGAGAGTTGTATAGTGTGTCAAAAGGCCAAGGGAACTTCTTCAAATGTAGGCCTATACCAACCACTGCCTATCCCTACTAGGCCATGGGAATGCTTGAGTATGGATTTTGTAGTTGGGTTACCCAAGACAAGACAAGGCATGGACAGTGTTTATGTGGTTGTGGACAGGTTCAGCAAGATGGCTCACTTTGTGCCATGTAAAACAACCAATGATGCCAGTCAAATAGCTTCACTTTTCTTCAAAGAGATAGTAAGGATTCATGGATTACCAATCAGCATTGTATTAGACAGAGACACTAAGTTCATGAGTCATTTTTGGAAGACTCTTTGGCAAAGATTGGGCACTAATCTATCTTTTGGATCTACATACCATCCCCAAACTGATGGTCAGACCAAAGTTGTAAATAGAACACTTGGAAATCTATTAAGATGCTTGACCAAGGAGTATGGTCAACAATGGGATCAGTTGATTGGGCAAGCTGAATATGCCTATAATGATACTGTCAACAGATCAACAGGGAAGAGTCCCTTTGAAATTGTCTATGGACTACATCCTAGAGGTGTCTATGAGCTGAGAGACTTAAAGGATGGAGTCAAGGGAAGTGGATATGTTGATGATTTTTCTTATGCAATGTAGGAGATTCATGATATAGTCAGAAAAACATTGGCAGAAAACACCATGAATTATAAGACCAAGGTGGATGAGCATAGGAAAGAAGTTAAATTCAATGTTGGAGACTTGGTGATGGTGCATTTAAACAAGTCTAGACTACAGAAAGGAGTCCCTCACAAGTTGCAGATGAAGAGGATAGGTCCCTGTCCCATCCTAGCAAAATATGGAAACAATGCTTTCAAGGTGCAGCTACCAGATGACAGTGGACTTTCCCCTGTTTTTAACATTGCAGATCTAGTTCATTACAAAGGACCATCACCAGACAAGGATAAAAGTCTCAATGAAGTCATCCAAGATGTGGAGGAGCTCAAACTGCCCTCTGCTACAGTCAAACAAGCTGACAGTGTATTGGATACTAGGGTCTACAAGAGGACTAGGACCAAACAATACAAAGAACATCTGATTAAAAGGCATGGTCAACCTGATGCTGATGTGGTGTGGATCAAGGAATCAGAGTTCAAGAAGTTGGGCATTGATCTCAACTTGCTCAATCCAAGGGTGGATTGAAATCTTTTGTTTTGCAGAGGATGGTGTAGGAGCACCTAGGCTAAACTCCAGTTGGTTATGTTCAATTTTGGCTTGTACCTGACCTTAGCCAAGTCAGGGTATTAGTGTGTTTATTTTGGACCTTAGAAGGTCTTGCTTGAGTGTGGAAAAAGTGAATTAGTCATTAGGACTAAGGTCACCATAGCTTAGTCTTTGTTAAGTATCTTTTGCTTTAATTAGCTTAGTAGGTTAATTTGAGTGTTGAGCCTTAAATGTGTTCTAAACACATGGTCGTTGTTAGAAGATGCCAAGAGGCAGTTAAGGGAGTTGATGGCTCGAAATCAGGGAGATTGAGGTCCTAAGATTTAGGATGACGGCGAAGTTGCAAGAATGTTGCAAAGTTGCATGACAACATTTGCTAGGTTGCATGCAACTTAGTTGTCTTGGATCCCCTAAAATTTAGGAGTGTGGGATCGATCAATATCCCTTGAAACATGGAAAAGGCATCTATGTAAGTGTGGTGGCTCGTAGACAAGCAGTTAGTTCTTGTTGTAATCAAGTTTTTGGTGTGTGGAATAGGAGACAAGATTGCAAATTTTGTGTTTTCCCGAGTATCTTGAGAAACAAAGATATCAAAGGCATTGTATATACTGATTTAGCATTGTATTTGTGTTCATAGAATAGTTTTGAGTATCTTTCATTTTGTAATCAAGTTGCTTAGAGTAGATTTATTGCTTTGAATTCACAGATTAGGTTCTAGAGGGCTTGTTATCTCTGTTTTGAGCAGTCAGTCTTTTAATGGCTCCCCCATGAAATCTAACCACGAGATCTTCTTGAGATTGGATGGAAATGACAGGGGAGCCAATCATCTATACATATTTAGCAGTAGGAAGTATTGTGAGTCGAGCATTTGATTTCAAAACCAAACCCTAGGCGAGTTCTTGCTACCCGGTTAGAGGTTTGGCAGTCAAAAAGTGAAGAGAACAGGCAGGGGAAGGAAGTACTGTACGAAACAAGTACAGTTCCAGGTGGGGCATGACCATACCTTAGAATGCTGGAAGGATTGGGGCTTGATCAATCCTTTTGTGTGAGAAATTAGTAAAAGAACAGTAAAACCCTAAGAATTAGGCCTATTAGCCCTACTTACCCTAGATTGTAGGAACCCACTGTACAGAGGATTCAGTGGACTAAAACCCAGAGAATCTTTTAAGGGATTGAAAAGGGTGTATGAAAGTGCCATTTGATTGCTAGGTTGTTTGGAAAGTTTGGGTAGGAAAAGCAAAAAGGTGACTGGTAAGGGCTACAAGAATTAGGCCTCTCCAAAGCAAAATCTTGAGATCGGTAAGAGTGAAGACTGAAGACCCTCCAAAATGTATTCAATTGAATGTGAAATGCAAGTAATCAGTGTCCCTAACACCCCTGCAAGTAGTTCAAGGTTGAGAGTGAAGTTGGCACTTAGATCCTTCGAAGTGTAGGAGATAGTCTACAAATCCAAATGGTGTCAAGTCCTCCAAGGTGAAGCACAAGGAGTGAGACTCTTGTAACAGAGTTGAAACAAGACTTAGTTAATGATCTAAGTCAAATCAGAGCCTAGAAGCTGTCAAGTTCTTGGGTGAAGACAAAGAGAAGTCTTCCTAACTAATTGGTGCAAGCAAACCATTGGAGCTCTTGCATCATTCACCTTGCAAATATATTGAAAATTCAAGAATACAAATGGCCACATGATTATACAGTGTATGAGTGGGAGCAAAAGTATTTGGGTCCTCCTGAACAGTAGGCCTTGGGGCTGTCACAGTGGAAGAACCGCACATTCAGATACACTAATATGGAGAAAGGAACTTGAACAGATCTTCAATGATCACGGGTGCCTTAAGGAGATTATCAGACTATGGTGTCATGAGTGCTGCAAACTTCATTAGTTATCTACTTTCTCTATTTTATGTTTTAAGAAAAACTAATGTTTAGTTTAGTTTATACGAAGAGGCATGAATTTTGAAAAGATGCCATATTTTGCAACGGTCTGAAGCTTGTTGCTTCTCTTATAAAGGAGAAACCAAGACCGAATTTTGATATCATCATCATAGGAATTTATAGAAACATTGTAACATGCCAACCCTTCAGTACAGTAAAAATTTCTAAATTTACATCATACAAGTAAATTAATGTGCTAACAAGTCATTGCAATAAAAAAATTCTTTCTTTAATTGAAAATGTACGAACAAGATGCCATATCATATTACAATAAAGATTCCACTTCATTACAATAACTTCACAAGTACACGTAACAAGAATTCATACCTTTACAAACATAGCTCCAATGAGATTTAGAAAAAAATAGTTGTAAGACAGTCCAAGAATCTATCCTTCCAAATCTTGGTTCTTCGGTCGCTTGCTATGGAGGAGAAGCATCACTCAAGTGCTTTTCCGCCAACCACAAACTCATAATGCGGTCCCCTGTACATCTATCATTTGATAGATGGCCCTTCCCTTCAATGAAGAGATTGGTAGAGCAACTAATAATGACAACCAATTGAGCATAGTGATGTGTCCTACATAATTAGAACCTGTGCAACCCAACAAATCTCAAACTAGCATGTAATACAAGATCACAGTGAACTAAAAATGTAGTCTCAAGCATCACACAGTCTAAGTGGATGTCAGACATTGCACTACTTTGATCAAAGTGTTTCATTTAGTATGTTCTTGAATTTGTCACATACACTATTCAAGGCTGATTGGACTTAAGGCTATCTTCAGCTACGCATAGGTATTGTCCTTCAATGGGTAAATCCATTACCCCAGACTAACCTACAACAAACTAATCTACTTGGTCTTCACCTACTTAACTAGTAGGTTCACAAGCTAGGTATATCCTTCAATGGATAGTCTATCATTCTAGATAACCTATCTTCATAACAATCTACTAGTAATGAATCTATTAAGAAAGAAAGTACACAAGCCCGCTCATATGCTTATCCTAGGATTAACACAAGCTTTCCAAGTTAAACTAATAACTTAGCTGGGTGTACCTTAAGTGACTCTTGCATTCAAACAAGCCTAGTATATACTTAACTGAGAAACACACCCATCTCCTACTATGAAGTAAATATAAATACATTGCAACCCATGTTCAAACATATCTAGTATAATTAAATACATATGTTGTACTACATGTAGCATAATTAAATACCTATGCCAAGCAACCTCTTCGACATAGATCTAGTATAGTTAAATATTTGTTTCAAGAAATCTCTCCTATTATGGAGTTCTTAAAAACAAATTATAAAGGAAGCCTAAAAGATTCAATACCTTCTTTCAAAGACACTCTTATTTACTTCTACTGCTCAAATAGAAAGTACATTTCTTGCGGCATAGGAAACACATCGATTCCAAGTAAATAAAAGAAGAAGAAAACCCCATGCCTGTTATCGCTTTTCCCAAATACTGATGATAAGGCAACCTTCTCCTTTGGTTGCTCATCTTAACCCAACTTCCCAAATAAATTCTCACTCCCTTTCCTATTGAAAGCATTCTTCTCTTAGAATTAGACAACTCTGCCTCAAAAAGTCCACTCTTTTCTCACTCAGAAAATAGAGGTTTATGACTGGTAAAACTCAGAAATGGTAAAAAACTAATGACATATGCTCTTGGTATGATATGTCCCTCTCTATGGAGTTAGTGGTTACACAAGAATACATGATTATTTTGATTTATTGCATTTGAACACTCCAAAATAGTAAGCATAAGAACAATGATAATAGGAATAAGATAATCAAGGTTCTCCCTCACTGTAAGATGGAATAATTTAGATAGAAATCTCAGTGAAAAGCAGATTGTTGCTCCATAAATAACTCACAAAAAGAGAGAGGATGTGGCATCCCAAATGAAGAAGTCTAGCTGCTATTTATACATCAAGCTAGCAACCACAGAGCCTATAGTTTAGGCATGTGAATCAACACCACTCCTTATTTGAATTATTCAACCTAGAGGTGGCGCCAAATTAAGTCTATACTCAGCAACAAACATGATGAATCGACTTCCAAATTTTCTAGCATCAAGAAGACTATTTCAAAAGCACATGGGGGAATTCATAATTTTCTGCCAAATCAACACCTACAGAAAACTGGTAATAGAGGTGGTGCCAAAGTTGTGAGATGGCAAGTTTTTTCATAATCTGAGAAGAAGTCAATCATATTTCCTTAACACATACCCAACATCGACTATTTTCTGGGTTGAGTTGATAGAAACATTAACTACGTTGATTTAGTCAAGCATCAAACTTTCAGATATCGACCGAGTCAGAGCTATTAAGTTTCAAATGCATTTCATCGATTCCACCCTGCGTATTACCCAGTAGGTGTTGCGTGATTTCTGCAGAGCTGTGATGATTCAATAATTCGAGTTTCATCATATTAAACTATATCGGCATACAAAAGCTAAAGTTTAAATACGTTTCATAGATGACAATATTAAATCGACTCTTTATGCATTTCAGAAATAATTCAATTTACAAAGTTGAGATTAATATGAAATATATATATTTATAAAGCGCTATTTCCCTTATAATAAAATATCATATATATATATATATATTCATATATATATCCACCATACTTATATATTTATATGTATGTACATATATATATATATATTTATATTTTATTGGATAAATACATTCGATACCTCAAATGCTTATCCTCCTATCAATTTACGCCAAGAATAAGCACACATCCATACATTATATTCTCACTATATATATATTCATAAATACCCATTCCATCGGATGTATATCTCTTATTATCTTATACCACAAATGATAATACGTGTATTTTTATACACATATACTTATATTATATATACATATGTACACTTCTCCAATAAGCATTAACACTTGCAAGTGTATCTGTGTATATATATATACAAGCACATTCATTATATGGTACTATGATAATCAGGTAATCCATTTGATATTGAATGATCATGACCTAGTGTCTAAACCCACACATATGTATATACAAGCATATTCGTTTCCTCATGTATGTACCTTGGTGAGTATTTCTACTCACATATATGTGCATTTGCTAATACTCTCATATATGGGTCTATGTATATGAATTTTTATATATATGTCCATGGACATGCTACGTTTACGTTATAAGAAATGACGTAAAGGTATCCAATCACAAATCCCAAAGTCTCAACCCAAGCACAATCAACACAATGTCAAAAGGAAGGACTCAAAACTCAAATAGATAAACATCACCCAATACAACATGCAGAAGTAACAAGAATCTCAAATGCAGACCCATCGAGTAAGGATGACTTACCTATATCCCACACAAACTGACTCAATTCACTCAATCTAAGGTGGTGTGTGTATTCTCAGATAGTTTACTTTACCAGTTACTCGACCAAGATCTTATCCCGAGTGATACTTCCTCTCCCTTTGGAGAAATGGACATTTGCCTACAAACACTAGCACATGCCTTGGCAGTCAATAGTTCACAACAATAAGCAACATATATAAACATCTTCAAAGTTAGAATAACAATGATTCAATAACCATCCATTGACATATATGTAGTATTTCACCATGAATAACATCAACTGAGATAACATCAAATGAAACAACATTAAATGAGATAACATTCATATTGATAAGAAGGTACAAGCATCATTAATTCATCTCCAAAATTCACATTACATTTACATTTACCTTATGTAGTGGTAGTAAATAGTAACTTCACAATTTGGGGTGTAACATACTTCCCCCCTTGTGAATCATCGTCCCCGATGATCTATAACCTTTTAACATATAGTTAAAGTTAAGTAAAGTTTTACTTACTATATTCAAAATACATAAGATTTATAAACATTCATCGTATGTAGCAATCTTGTCCTTCCTGTACCTTGTTTTGAGTGTCCTCACTATCGCATAGGGAAATCTTGTATGTCTTACACATACTTACTCTACCAAAGAGCTTTATTACACATCCAAGATATAATAGCAACTATACATAACACCTAAAACATAGTGATCGAAAATCATTGGCCCATGAGTTTATCCTTAGTATAATCCAAATAGAAAAGGAATTAGCGATGTATTGCGCACTACATCATGGGTCCCATCCTTTCCCTTTGGTATTTACACTTTTAGACAACTCATAAGCTGAGTCCGTTTGTCACTTACACATTCATTTTCCTTGCCATAAAGTACTTTCTCTTGATTAATTTTCCATCTCGAGCATAACATTGCTCCTAGACTCCTGTCAAACTTTGATACTACTTCATACTTAAGCTTTGTATCGACAAAGTTTCATCAATCTCTTTGATCTATTACTCCTTTTGACATTCTATCAAGTCCATGGTTAACCCTATTTCTAAGCCTATTTCAGCTTAATAGAGTTTCCAAACTTCCTTTCCATATTATGGTCCAAACTTCAATGTTAGAAGTTTATAAATCATTCAAGATTTAATCTACCATTTTCGCTTACTTGACTATAATAATATATTGCACATTCGCTCAATTGAATGTTTCATAGTATGATCATGGTTTACACAAACCTATCATTATTTGCTAAAACTGAAATAACCT
Organism: Sequoia sempervirens; assembly: GCA_007258455.2. Classification (NCBI taxonomy): domain Eukaryota; kingdom Viridiplantae; phylum Streptophyta; class Pinopsida; order Cupressales; family Cupressaceae; genus Sequoia; species Sequoia sempervirens. The sequence goes on along the minus strand of VDFB02388779.1, from coordinate 87,525 downwards.
TCTCAAGATTACTAAGCAAGTACTTGCCCACAATATATTATTTAGGACCAAAATCCTATAAGTCAAGTTTCCAAAAAGTGTTGGTTACATATGGTCTTCATTTCCTGGCATACTAGACATTATCTTTCCACATCTCGTGCAGCCTCATACTCTATCTTTTTCCAAGTTATAGTGGATCCTCATCTGACAATTCCCTTTGTTGTTCCGATGTCCTAACTCTAACATTAATTCCATCGTTTCATTCCTAGATCTTTCCAAAATTTTGGATACATAGGTTCTTTCATATCCAATAATAGTCTATTCATTGACTAAGTGAAAACCTATTTTACGATCTCATGCCATCATTAATTCTCATATAATAATGGTTATAAGTTTTGCGGAGATAAATCCCATTTATCTTAGGACATCCATACTGTGGATTTCTTCTATCCTCAGATTATTCTCAAAGATGTAGTTCATCTTTTAACTCAATCTAATTTTCCTGATAAAATTGATACTAATTTTGATTATTAATCCTCGTTCAATCATGTTGATCCCTAGAAGATATCAAATTTAATTGCATACCTAACTATCAAGCATGAACTTTTCTTGTTAGCTCCATGATTTCTCTTAATCATTAGGAGAGTCTCGAATTTGGTATATCCTATTTGAGCACAAATAACAACCCCGGTGTTCTACTTAGTAAAATTCCCAACATCTCATGCTAAATGGAAATTCTATGATGTCCCGACATAACAATAGATGCTTCCCTTTGGGAGTGTATCTCTTTTAATATAAGATCCACTCAAATAGAGTCTTGTCAATGATATGAATTCCTTCCAAGAGTGTAAAGTAATTAACCTAGTAGATACTTTAACTCACTAGGCATCCCACCCATGTTTCCATCCATATAGAATTTCATAAGCTCAAGTGATATACACATTCTCCTGGGCGAATCTCAAACTCAATATTCCCTTCAAATTCTTAGGATAGAGTCCTCAATTGTTGACTAGTCTAATGTTATAAGTTTCTCTACCCCTATATGTCCCGATCAAGACCAAATGTATAACTCAATCAAGTAAGTTATTCCCCAACTTTAATGAGTAGTCTAGTACATAACCCAACTCAATAGGTTAATCTTATCTCAAGGTCTCTCTCATTAATTGAATGAGCTTCTTGTCCCAATTAGGTTATTCTAACCTAGGGTTCCATTCAAGAGTAAGGTAGTGATCACGTGATTTAATAAAGTAAAGATAATTGATGCATTTGCATAGCGTCACATTCTATTTTATCTTTCATACAATCTCTATGGCTTATGGCTAAACCTTTTCATTCCCAGGTCTCTTAGCATAGTAAGCTTTAGTGTCAATTTGCTTCACGACATGGATATATTTCATAATATATAGCATTACTACTTATAGAAATAACATCGTTATCTAAATTATCCATATAAAGTATATAGGAGTGTAAAGACACTTTCTCCAATCACAAGTAACCTAGATCTTCCCTTGCCAATTCCATAGGCAATGATCTTCCCTAATATGATCAAATTATTTGTCTATCCTTTTCTAAGGCCTCAATGATAATATCGTTTGATCTTCCAATCAAATAAGTATAAGGTATGGGATGATATTAGGTCATAATCCTTGACCTTTCCAATTATATTTCTCTGAAAATCCCAATACCTTTTTCCTTGTGGTCATCAAATGTATGACTTAATTGTCATTAATACTTGCGAAGAATTCATTAGTTCTTCCAAACTAAGAACATATCCATGATTTTTGTTGGGTGGGGTACTTAACTCAAGTCAATCCACTCTCTTCTTTCCCCCCTTTGTATTTCCACAACTTTCGATCTACTCAAGTTGAACTCCTAGCAAACACTTGCTTCTTTTGAAAGGATTTGTCATTCCTTGTTGTTGGCTTTCCATTGCCTTTACCTTGCCTCATGACATACCTCGAATATACTATTTCCCTAAAATAGATTCATTGTTGATTTCTATCTCATAGATTTCAATAACTTGGATCATCAAACAGGAGATCTAATGAATAATCAACAACTTACAAGTTACGAGACACTCCATTAATCCAATTCTCTTTTCAACATCCTTTTTGTGGAGGATAATCCATATCCACAAAATTTTGTTGGTTGATGTACCTTTCTACTTAGAATGTTGTTTTCCTTACAACTTTTATTGATCTAACTGATAGTGCCTTATTGTATTCCATTTCCTTTTGGATCCTCTAAATAAAGGTTGAATTTCACAAACATGTTGGTGAGTTCAACTTATAAATCCAACTTATTTATGTACTTTCCAAACCTTTTGGTCAATTCGACCTATTTTATCTTTATAGGTTTCTTTCTCATAATCACTTTTTCAAGTGACTTTATTCCAATGCTTGGAATCTTATTCTCTCTTAATCTTTAGAGATACCAAAGTTGGTTGGTTCTCTTTTTCTTATCTTAATCAAACTCTAATAATCTTATTGATTTTGGTTGGTGAAACTTTTCCCACATTGTTGATTACTTCTTTCTGACCATTTCGATCTTTCCTCTCAAGATCATATCTTTACACGTGAATTAGTTTTATGTCAAGAGTTCTCCAACCCTTGTGGATACCTCCTTCGTTGAATTCCTACTTTGATCTAATTTATGCCGACATTGCATACACATAGATTCTTAGTGTTTTCTCTAAATCCAAGAAATTATGACTCTTTACAACTATAGTTTGCTATTATAAAAGAGTTATCTCATTTCTTCTCATTCCCTTATAGTCATATAACTATATTGTAGGATAAGGTATATACTGGTTATTCTTCCTAACCTTCCTATATAACTTGATTACATAATTTTCCTCAATCCAAGTAATATCATAAGTTGTTGGTTTAGGAGTTCCTACTCTAGGGATGACTCTCAACTAGTCCCAATTTACACAAGTTACAAGGGATCATATCTTCCTTTTCACTTCACTAAGTTCTTTTCTCTTGCTGTTGTGGCACAAGAAATTTTCAACCATTATCTTTTGATAAGGTTTATACATTGTTGCATAGTGAGCTCATAGGTTTCAATGCAGAACCTAGCTCTAATACCACATGTAACGTGCTAACCCTTCAATACAGTAAAAATTTCTAAATTTACATCATACAAGTCAATAAATGTGCTAACAAGTCATTGCAATAAATTTTTTCTTTCTTTAATTGAAAATGTACAAACAATATGCCATATTATATTACAATAAAGATTCCACTTCATTACAATAACTTCACAAGTACACATAACAAGAACTCATATCTTTACAAACATAGCTCCAATGAGCTTTAGAACAAATAGTTGTAAGATGGTCTAGGAATCCGTCCTTTCAAATCTTGGTTCTTCAGTCGCTTGCTATGGAGGAGAAGCATCACTCAGGCACTTTTCCGCCAACCATAGACTCATAATGTGGACCCCCACACATCTATCATTTGATAAATGGCCCTTCCCTTCGACGAAGAGATTGGTAGAGTAACCAATAATGACAACCAACTGAGCATAGTGTTGTGTCCTACATAACTAGAACCTGTGCAACCCAACAACTCTCGAACTAGCATGTAATACGAGATCACGATGAACTGATAGTGTAGTCTCAAGCATCACACAATCTAAGTGGATGTCGTACATTGCACTACTTTGATCAAAGTGTTTCATTCAGTATGTTCTACTGAGGGTCATTTTTCACATACACTATTCAAGGCCAATTGGACTTAAGACTATCTTCAACTACGTATAGGTATTGTCCTTCAATGGGTAAATCTGTCACCCTAGACTAACCTACAACAAACTAATCTACTTGGTCTTAACCTACTTAACTAGCAGGTTCACAAGCTAGGTATATCCTTCAATGGATAGTCTGTCATCCAAATAACCTATCTTCATAACAATCTACTAGTAATGAATCTATTGAGCAAGTAAGTACACAAGCCCGCTCCCATGCTTATCCTAGGAGTAACACAAGCTTTCCGAGTTAAACTAATAACTTAGTTGGGTGTACCTCAAGTGACTCTTGCATTCAAACAAGCCTAGTATGTACTTAACTGAGAAACACACCCATCTCCTACTATGGAGTAAATATAAACACATTGCATCCCATGGTCAAACATATCTAATATAATTAAATACCTATGTTGTACTACATGTAGCATAATTAAATACCTATGCCAAGCAACCTCTTCGACATATCTAGTATAGTTAAGTATTTGTGTCAAACAATCTCTCTTATTATGGAGTTCTTAAAAACACATTATAAAGGCAGCCTAAGCTTCAATACCTTCTTTCAAAGACACTCTTATTTACTTCTACTGCGCAAAGATAAAAGACATTTCTTCCAACATAGGAAACATCAATTCCAAGTAAATAAAAGAAGAAGAAAACCCCATTGCCTGTTATCACTTTTCCCAAATATTGATGACAAAGCAACCTTCTCCTTTGGTTGCTCATCTTAACCCAACTTCCCAAATCAATTCTCACTCCCTTTCTTGTTGAAGGCATTCTTCTCTCAAAATTAGACAACTCTTCCTCACAAAGTCCACTCTTTTCTCACTCAGAAAACAAAGGTTTATGACTGGTAAAACTCAGAAATGGTAAAAAACTAATGACGTATGCTCTTGGTATGATATGCCCCTCTCTATGGAGTTAGTGGTTACACAAGAATACATGATTATTTTGATTGATGGCATTTGAACACTCCAAAATAGTAAGCATAAGAACAATGATAGTAGGCATAAGATAATCAAGGTTCTCCCTACTGTAAGATGGAATAATTTAGATAGAAATCTCAGTGAAAAGTAGATTGCTACTCCAAAAATAACTTACAAAAAGAGAGAGGATGTGGCATCCCAAATGAAGAAGTTTGGTTGCTATTTATATAACAAGCTAGCAACCACAGAGCCTATAGTTTAGGCATGCGAATCGACACCACTCCTTATTTGAATTATTCAACCTGGAGGTGGTGCCAAATTAAGTTTGTACTCAACAACAAACATGATGAATCGACTTCCAAATTTTCCAACATCAAGAAGACTATTTCAAAAGCACATGCGGGAATTCATAATTTTCTGCCAAATCAACACCTATAGAAAACTGGTAACAGAGGTGGCGCCACAGTTGTGAGATGGCGGGTTTTTTCATAATCTGAGAAGAAGTCAATCATATTTCCTTAACACATACCCAACATCGGATATTTTCTGGGCTGAGTCGATAGAAAACATTAACTGCGTTGATTTATCCAAGCATCAAACTTTTAGATATTGACCAGGTCAAATCCATTAAGTTTTAGACGCATTTCATTGATTCCACCCTGTGTATTACCCAACAGGTGTTGCGTGATTTCTGCAAAGCCATGATGATTCAATAATTTGAGTTTCATCATATTAAACTATATCGACATACAAAAGCTAAAGTTTAAATACGTTTGATAGATGAAGTATTAAATCAACTCTTTATGCATTTCAGAAATAATTCAATTTCCAAAGTTGAGATTAATATGAAATATATATATTTCTATCATATATATATTTCTAAAGAGTTATTTCCCTTATAATAAAATATAATATATATATATTTATATTATATACATATATTTATAGTATATCCACCATACTTATATATTTATATGTATGTACATATATACATATTTATATTTTATTGGATAAATACTTTTGATACCTTGAATGCTTATCCTCCTATCAGTTTACGGTCAAGAATAAGCACACATCCATACATTATATGCTCACTATATATATATATATATATATATATATATATATATATATATATATATATATATATATATATATATATATATATATATATATATATATATATATATATATATATATTCTTGTATACCCATTCCATCGGATGTATATCTCTTATTATCTTATACCGCAAATAATAATACGTGTATATTTTTATATACATATACTTATATTATATATACATATGTACACTTCTCCAATAAGCATTAATGCTTGCAAGTGTATTTGTGTATATATATATATAGCATCTTCATTATATGGTAATACGATAATCAAGTAATCCATTTGATATTGAATGATCATGACCTAGTGTCTAAACCAACACATATGTATATACAAGTATAGTCATTTCCTCATGTATGTACCTTGGTGAGTATTTCTACTCACATATATGTGCATTTGCTAATGCTCTCATACATGGGTCTATGTATATGGATTTATATATATATGCCCATGGACATGCTACGTTTACGTTTATAAGAAACAACACAAAGGTAACCAATCACAAATCCCAAAGTCTCAACCCAAGCACAATCAACACAATGTCAAAAGGAAGGACTCAAAACTCAAATAGATAAACATCACCCAATACAACATGTAGAAGTAACAAGACTCTCAAATTCAGACCCATCAGCTAAGGATAACTTACCTATATCCCACACAAATTGACTCAATTCACTCAATCTAAGGTGGTGTGTGTATGCTCAGATAGTTTACTTTACCGGTTACTCGACCAAGATCTTCTCCCGAGTGATACTTCCCCTCCCCCTGGAGAAATGGACATTTACTTGCAACCACTAGCACATGCCTTGGCAGTCAATTGTTCACAACAATAAGCAGTATATATAAACATCTTCAAAGTTAGAATAACAATGATTCAATAACCATCCATTCACATATATGTAGTATTTCATCATGAATAACATCAACTGAGATAACATCAAATAAAACAACATTAAATGAGATAGCATTCATATTGATAACAAGGTACAAGCATCATTAATTCATCTCCAAAATTCACATTACATTTACATTTACCCTATGTAGTGGTAGTAAATAGTAACTTCACAATTTGGGGTGTAACAAACATATATGAGCAGACTTATGTTATATTGTAATATCTATTTGAAGCAATCAATGGACAAGAAGATTTAATCTGGTGCTCGAATTATGGTCTCAATTATTTGTTGATAATATTATGTATAATTGAATTTTTTATGTATTTTAGGTTGGAAAATAGGGGTATATTATGAATTGGTATCAATTATTTGTTCATAATCATTTGGATTGATAATTACATTTCATTGCACATCTTTCAAACTCAAAGCATTACTTCACATTGCATAACTAATAACTAGATGTTGATAGATGACAAAATTTCAATTACAATATAGTTTTTACAAAGTCAACCTAAGCAATTATGCAATTACTTCACATTGCATAACTAATAACTAGGAGCAGCCCAATTGCATTTGCTTGTCATGGCATTCCATGAGACCACATTTCTTTGAGGTATTTTTCAAAAGTTCTTGCCTTGTCTATCTACCACATTTTTCATACATGTCTACCAAAGCATTTTATCAAACAGTTCATTGTCTTGCTACTATGGCTAAAAGCCTAAAAAAGGTGATTTCAAACAAGCTATGGATGCTTGGAAAAAAAAATCTATCAAAGCATAATAGTAAGCAACAAGCTATGGTCTCATGGTTTATTTTTGGTGCGAAAATCAATGTGATTTTATTTGCATTTATTTGCAGGTTTTAAACACATTTTTTTGGCAATTTTGCTATTTGAAATGGGGAAAAATCTCCGTGGTCATTTTTGTGCATTTTTTAATTGTAGGATTCTCACAGTTAGTAAAAAAGGTAGTGTTCATGAAGGAATGGAAAATATGCGTAGAGCCTTTGAATTAAACTCGTACTGTGCAATGACATTGAAATATTTAGCAAACCATTTTTTCTTCACATGGAAGCATTTTCTTTTGGAACAATTGACTAAGACAACTCTTGTTTCAACTGACCATCCTCTCATGAAATCTCATTCATATTATAATCTTGCACGATCTTATCATAGTAAAGGTGATTATGACACCAATGGCTGCTACTACATGGCATCAGTCAAGGAAAGCTAGAGGCCATATGATTTTGTGGACAAGTTCAATTGAAGCTAGGAGATCTTAAGAGTTCTCTCTCAAATTTTGAAAAGGTTCTGGAGGTCCACACTGAGAATTGTGAGAGCTTAAAAGATGTAGGCCATATATATGCTCTGCAAGGGCAGGTAGAGAAGGCTTTGGAAATTTTAAGAAAGGCAACTCGCATAGATCCACGTGATGCCCATGTATTTATCAAGATGGGTGAGTTATTAATATCGATAGACCCTAGTGTAGCCTTAGATTCTCTTAAGACAACAAAGTCTCTTTTGAAGAAGAGCAGAGCAGAAGTATCCATTGAATTATTAAACAACATTGGGGTTCTTCATTTTGAGTGTGATGAACTAGAGTTGGTTCAACAAACTTTTATGGAGGCATTAGGAAATGACATTTGGGTTGAATTCATAAATAAAAGCCCCAGTGCCAATTCTGCATTTTTTTCTATGAGCTTTAGGGATATGGAATTCTTCCATTGACTAGAAGAAGGTGGTGTTTCACTTGAGCTACCATGGGATAAAGTCACAACACTATTTAATCTTGCTAGGTTGTTTGAATAACTACATGATACTGAAAAATAAAATATTTTATATAGGCTAAAATTGTTCAAGTTTCCTGATTATGTGGATGCATATCTATGTCTTGTAGCCATGGCTCAGGCTCGAAATGAGATCCAACTAAGCATAGAATTGATTGGGGATGCACTTAAGGTGGATAAAAACTCATAAAATGCTTTATGTATGCTTGGAAACATGGAACTAAAAACAAATGACTAGCTTAAAGCAAAAGAAACAATTAAAGTAGCATGCCAACTTTTCCTGGCTGATGAAGCAAAACGAAAAGTTGATGAAGAATGAAGGATTCAGATGGAAAGGAGAAAGCAAGAGGAAGAACTTTGGCGGGTGATGCAACAAGAGGAGCAATTTGAACATGTGAAGGAATTATGGAAGAGTAAGTGTAAGGACAGGGACGATGATGATGATGAGGCTAGTCAGTCTGAGAAGAAATAGAAGAAGGAAACGAAGAAAAAGAAGAAGGATAAAGACCACAAGGCTTATGATTCTTATATGGAGGAACCTGATGTTGCCATGGAAGATGAGGAAAATTATATGAGTGATAAGGCACAAGATGATGCAGAAAATGTCCAAGATCTTCTTGCAGTTGCAAGTCTAGAAGACTTTGATGATGGCAAGACAAATTCTCCAATTTCAACAAAATCATGAAGGAGACATGCATACTCTAATTCTGAAGATGATGAACCATTGCAGAAATAAAGTCCAAGAGAAGATGATCCATATGATGATGATGTCTAGGCTTCCTAAGCTTTAACCAAACCTAGATCCTATTTTCCAAAAGAAAAATCCCCAAGGCCCTGGGAAATGAAATGAAATGAATGATAAGCACTGGAAGGACAACCTCCTAGATACAAGCAAGAGCAAGAAGCAAAAACAACAGTAGATGGAGAAGTAGACACGAGTGTCGTAGTAGCTGGCCTCTTCCCATTCGCTACCAAAGGGGCAGGAGGAAGAATGGTAGGAGGTTGAGACACGGGGGCCACTCCATGAGGACCCTTCCCCTTGCTATAAACAACGGGTCTAGGAACTGTCAGCAAGACAGGAAGTTCAAACACTTGACACTTAGCTTTTCGCCAAGTGGGCACCATTGGGCTCCCCATGCGAGGCACGAGAGTAGTTGCCAATGATGCCACATCAGGGCAAGAAGCAGCAACGAATGGAGCAGAGGACGTAGAAAAGGAAGGCCTATGGTCATGAGCAAGCTCCCCCTTCCCCTTTTGCTGAGAAGAGGAGGCAGCTTGTTGCTACGCAATCATAGAACCTTTTACTGAAATAGCATAGGGGGATACTAGATAGGCCTCTTTTGGCATTGTGTCCCTAGTATTATACTTGACATAGGTATGATATAGAAAATCCATCCTCGGAGGGAGCGGTCTAACGGGGGTGGGCCAAAAGTGGTCTAATGAGTAGTTCCCATGCGACACCAGTGGTTTGGAACTGGTGTCAAGCACAATGTGCACATAGCCCTCATGAGAGAACTTGAGACATTTATGAATCACCAAAGCAACACCATTCATGGAAACCAGCCATGAAATGCCTAGTTTCACCTTGAATAGGTTCAACTTTGGGATTATGACAAAAGAGGTATCCATGGCCCTGGGTCCTACCAAGACCGAAAGAGTAATAGAACCAAGAGGAGGGATCGAGAGTCCATCGTGTGTGTGTGTATAGTGGCCTTCAATTCTTTGTATTCCCCCCTATGCAAAAAGTTTATCAGCAAAGTTTCTTTCGTTATAACATTCACTTGGCTTGCAAGGTCAGCTAAGACAACGGTCGCAATGTTTCCATTGACAAGAGCGGGAATGTACAAGGGAGAATGCTCTTTATTCAATGGTAAATCCAACAAGGTAAAAGTTATGTCTGGTGATCCACTTGTAGGCTGGGCAGAAGGAATACGTGTGAATGAAACCATGTTAACGTACATAGGCAGAAAAAACTCAGCGGGCATAAAAGATTGAGAGATTGGACAATGACCTATCTAAATTCCACTCCTAAATGTCCAAGAGCCCTTCTACTTTGTAACTAGGGGGTCGTAGATTGGGTTGCAAGGTTGTATGCCCTGCAACACACAAATCTGCAACACGCCTAGCATACAAGAGATGGTTCTTCAATACCAAGAAACAAAACATAAATAGTTCACATTGGATTCACCAAAATGTAGAGAAGGGGGAAATGTACCTTTTCACCCACGAGTTGATTCTTCAAGTAGCTCCACTCAAAAACACCTTCTCAACTATGAGCACTCAAGGCTAATAGCAGAAGGAAGAAGCTTGACGATCCTCTAATGGCGATGGTGTTGCAATGAGAACATGGTGTTGGAGCCAAAATGAAGAGCTTACAACCAATAGAAGTGGCGTAGAAGCACAAGAATGAGAGTAGAATGCCAAAAAGAGTGAAGCAAGTGAATAGAAGCCAAGAGAGAGTCAAGAGAGAGTGAAGGAATGAAAGTTGATTGATTTGAATTAGCAAAAGGGAGGTAGAAGGGTCGAATTTCATCAGTCAAGGAGGTTGGAGATGTTACAGTTCACACCCAATAGGAAACATAACGTTTATGTGGAATCTAGGGGCAGGAATCCTATCAAGATGACAATGCGACATGCGGATGTCCGTCATGCAACGAACGCGCATCCCCGATAGAGATTCCTCCATCGACACAAAACAATGTGGTCAGGTGGAAGGAGCAAGATGGCAACAGTGAAATTGCATCATTGGGTTTACATTTTCTAAGGTAGGTGTGATGAAATGGGGAATTTTCCTAGGGGTGCAAATTCACGTCATTACAGTTGCAATCGGCCATCCTCTCCCAAGTAGTGCATCGTATTATTTCTTCTGTAGTGGAATGACCACAAAGTTCAACAAGAACTTTTGTGTCCCAATTGTTACCTTTTGCACCATCAGTGTTCCCAATGGCTTGATTTCGTGTTGATCGACGCCTACTAGTTGGAATGTTGATGGCCATAATGTTGGCTTCCTCAAGCACTTCCATGTGTCTTTGGGTAGTACATTGACTCTCAAACCTCCATCGACGATGGTGTTTGTGAGTTTCTTTCCCCTAATTTCCATTGGTACAATGGTTGGATTTCTCTTGATGTTCATTGTGAGCAACATTGGGTCAACGACTTATTCACCTTTTAGTGGGCTCTATTGCCATGTCCTTACTTGGACCTTCTTGTCGAGTTTGATTGTCACCGATTATGTTTGTGATTTCTACTCTTAATTGTGACATTATCTATAGGAGGTTTTTCACTTTGATAGGTATGGTTTTTTGCAACATCTATTGTACAATGTTTTTTATGACTCCGACCACAATGATGTACTTACTACTTCATTGAAGGTTCTCCTTTCTTTGGCCATTGCCTATTCTATTTCCACTTTGGCCTCTCGAAGTCTTTCCTTTTTCGTATGAGGGTCTGGATAAACTACCTTCTTCGTTTGTGCTCTAGTAATTTCTAGAACTTCCTCATCCTCCACTTCCAGCATGTTGATACCTTTCTGTTTCAGGCAGTCGATGTCTTCGTGATCTCTTGGTCCACACCATTTGCATAACATTCCTCATTTGTTTTGGTTACTATGGCACTCTTTGGTGAAGTGAACCCATTTGCTACATTTATGGCATTGGATCGTGGGTCTTCCTTTAGAGTCGTATTGGATTTGGCTTCTCCGCCCATTGTTATTGTATCAGTTGTTATTCCTCTTCTATTGTGGTATTTGCCAGGAGATGCATTATTGTTATTATTTTGTGGTTTAGGAGGTGTGGTCAGAGGGGTTGATTGTTCCCCTTGGGTGAAGAGCACTTGTGTGCTTCTTGTTTTTAAATTGTACATACATTCCTTGATGGAATATCCCATTACTTGACAAAATGTTGTAGAATGGTTTTTTTGAGAAATTAGTTTTAGTGTGACCTACTTTATAGTCAGTGCACCATAGTTCTTTGATTTCTTTTGAGCTTTCTTTTTCGACCTTCAGTTCTTTCATCATGTGCATCATGTCTCACCTTAAGGCCTAGACTGTCTTTGATTCTTAGTCACTACTTTCCTTCATACTCTCATCATCATTTGTATTTTTCTTTCCTTGGGGGGATGTTTTGTTTTCACTTTCGATGTCCATCGTTCGATTGTAAACATCGACGTACGAGGATGGAGGTACTACCTTCATTTTCTTGCACATCGAGGGAATTAGTCCTTTGATGAACCAACACTTCTTCAGTTTGTCTACCGATTGGTTTTCTAACTTTACCAACAATTCTTTGAGCCCACGATTATAAGCTCATACGTTCTCTTGATTTCCTTATTTGGTGTTATAAATCTCAATGATGATCTCATTGTCATCTCGTAATAATCTAACTCTGCCTTACACTTTTCTTAGTACATCCCATGAGGCTCTAACTTCTGTTGCTAGTTCGGTGAACCAATCTATGGCTATGCCTCATAGCATTGTTGGAAACACTCTTAGCCAGCAGTCTCTTCTTGGTCGCTCACTATCCATATGGTTTCACAAATTTTGCAATGTTCAATCAAATCCTTTGACCCATTCGCCGTAAATTTTGGCAATTTCTACCTTTCCACACTCGGACTAGCTGGTGAAGTCACCATCTTCCTTCCTCAATGTTCTCCTTGTGCATGTAATGTCCCCTTTCTAGTGGAAGCACTTAAACCTGAATCTTACTGCCAAAGTGTTTCTCAAAGAGACATTAGGAACGTTAGAGATCAATAAATTTCAATAATAACATCTAATAAGTTCAAAGATGATATAAATATTTCGTTCTTGTCAAATGATTATTCATTTCCTCCTTATCACTCACTATGAATGATTCTTCTTTAATATATTTCATGAGTACTGTTGACGCCAAAATTTGACGAGATAACAGTGCCTTATGGGAAACTCAGTTCAAGGGGGACCCTTTGCGCCAAACTGAGTGACCTCCGGGTTTTAAAGAAGCCGGCTTCTTCTATAATGGGTTTTTGGAAAGGGAAAAGGAAGCGGATATAATGAAACAAATATTAATCTAAGGCGATGCGCCAAAGCTTACTGATAGGCACGATAAATCATAGACTTAAGGGCCTGAATGTTATTGTTATGTTCCAAAACATCGGAAACTTAAAGCTATAGCATAAACAATTCATTTAATTGACATAAAATAGTATCGCATACATTCTTACTGCTAAGAAGAGTCATTAAGACATGATTTAGATAAGCAAGTTTGTATTCAATGTATAGAAGTCTCCTCAAATGAAGTGCTTAAGACAATAAGAAGCACAGTTTACAGTTTAATCAAAACATGAAAAACAGAAAGGCCGAACAATAGGCACAGTCTGAAAGTTTCCTGCGAATAAACATGCAAAAGAGGCCTGGTGTCTCTTGCTAAAACCAGTATTCTTTCAAAAATCTTGGACCCCCCTTCCTTCGACAGAGAGAGTATATATAGCCGGAGAGCAAAATCCCACCGCTTTGGAGAGCCGTAACAGAAAGATCCCACAATCTCCCGTAATGATGCCCGAATAAGAATATTCCCAATGCCGTTACAAGAGCAACCATCAGAACACAACATCCAGTCGATCGGTTGCAGGCGTGCCCTTTGTAATGATGGCAGCGGTCCCAACCAAGCTTTGAAACGACAAGTGCCGCCCACCGCTTCAGAGAACTATGACGAGCGGCATCCGATAACACTATCCCGCTTAGCCAGCCCATAGCCTGCTTTGATAATCAGTGTAAGGCACGTGGCAACAAATCGCGGCCCGAATGAGAACTCCTCCTATTGCCGCCGAGAGATTGCGAAGAAGCGACACGTGTTCAAGGGACTGAGGTCGCTTTGAAAATGGAGGGAAGGCCATATGAACCGGGTGGCGAAAGACACGTGGCCGCGTTTCGCAACCCGCGGTGTTCACATCCCTGCTGCTGTTAAAAGGCTAACCGTTGACACGTGGCTGAAGGTAGGGCCCGCCAGAAAATAAAAAAGGCCTACAGAAATATTTCGCAGCCCGCAGCTGCATATTCTATCCCTGTAAGGAAAGTTTGCGATACGCCGCCACGTACCAAGATGTGGGCCCCTCTCAGAATCTTAGGAGTGCTGGCCCTTTATGGAAGGCTTAGCAACCCGAAGAGAACACAAAGCAACAGAAAATAAAAAACCCCGTAGGCAAGACACGTGGACACCCAGCGCAGTATTTCAGGACCCGAAAGGGAAGCCGCTAGCCGAAGTTGCGAAGTGAGAAATGCGCAAAGGGAAAGATCAAAACCTACCGGGAAGCCGAATAAACTCGGAGACGCACAGGCCAGCGCACGAATATGTACAAAAAGAACCCGAAGGGAGCTGCTTGAATCATTATTTCAACAAGTACATTAGATATTAAACATCTTTCAAGATCCTAGAGATGATATACTATTGTACTATTTACCATAATAGATTCATTATTACTTATAAGGCTCAATAATTGCTACAAGCATCATTAATGGAGAGTCATAAATGATATATATATATCAATTACCAAAATATATCTATCAACATATGAATCATAAATATACCGAAAACATATTGCATTTGATATAATTATATTTATCATATACATTATATATATATATATATATATATATATATATATATATATATATATATATATATATATATATATATATATATATATATATATAAAACATCAAAATCTAACTTCATAACGTATTTATTAAACACCATTATCTATTTATTAAACACCATTATCTAAATACATAAGTATTTATCAAACCTATTAGTTGAATTTATAAAATACTTATCTATTATTTAAATTTATAAATTATTTACTTATCATTTTAAATTCATAAAATATTTACTTACCTTATTGCTATCTGGTCTGAATGCTTCTCCTCTTCATCAACCATGATCTATCCCTTTATTTCCTCTTGCTTGGAGTTACTGATCCAAATGATCACTTATTATACTAGCTGAAATTATTCATAATTCTAAAACAATAGATTACGATTCTGAAATCATGAATTAATTATACTGCTTATCTTTTTCCCCATCCATCCATGCCTTTTGATTTGAAGATATATCTCCTTTAATACCCACGTATGGCTAATAGATGTGTTCTTTCAAGGCATCTATTTGTCAAGGATCATGTCTATTGATTAAATGTTAATAGCTGCCTCTAATATAAATTGCACCTCCTCCTCACAAATAATGATCGGTCCTCTTTAAAATAGTATGTAATGCCTTTTATCCAATAAGACATACATTATCATATTATATGTTTCTTATAAAAAAATATATTATTATTATTATTTTTATATCAGACTTATTTATATGTATATTAATCATAGGATGATTGTAATAACAATAATATTTTGATAATAATAATATTATCTCAGGATAATTATAATATTAGATTGAAATTACTTATATTTTTATTTTGATATTTATTTTACATTATTTTCTTGTGCCAATATTTTGTAATTATACTACTATCTTGCTAATTGTAATTATAAATTATATATATATATATATTTGTACTTTGTTATTTATTTATTTGCATTTATATTCTAACATGCATTGTTTTTACGTATTTGTATTTCACTGCTTAGTAATTTTAGTGTTCTAATTCGGGGACATGACAGTGCATTGGACATATTTGGATTGTTTCACTTGGTACGTTTCAGTGTTTGTCTTGCACTCACAACCACGTCTAAGTCCTTCATTCATCCACCTTCAACATCCTCTGCACTCTGGGTATCCAGGGGATCATTCTTGCACTCCCTCTGTCCGAGGGTCTTTGGTTTCAATCCTCCAATTCTCAGCTCTTCTCTTGAGATGGATAGTTCTCGAATGCGATGAATGTTATTTCAAATGCTTCGATTAATTCATATTCAAGGTCTCTTCTTCTTCTTCGTCTGATGATGTCTCTACCAACAGTTGTCCTACTTGGTCAACAAGGTCTTAGTTTGTTTCGTTCGGGAGCGATAAGTGTCTGGAAATTTCTTCCCACTCTTCCTTAGAAGGTTCATCAACAAAGGTTTTCTTTTCTTCTTGACTTCGGCTTCGGCTCTTACTTGTCTGTGGGCTTGGACTTTCAAACATAAATCCTTCTATATCTTCGACAATTCTTCTTAATCGCCTACATGCTTCCTCTTGTTCTTTTACTCTAAGGGATCTTTGTACCTGTTTTTCCGATGATTCCTAACTACTTGGAATTCATCTATGATATTTGTTCGACTTAGATAGGAATTAATTTCCAAGAGTACATCTATGATTGGTGTCACATTCTTCTTCTTCCCTTTTGTTTCGTTCTTCGTATCATTGCAATATATGTTGCCTTCGTTGTTCCTTGTCTTTCTCGACTCAAAGATCTTGCAGTATGATGTAGTGTCATGCAATTAATCTTAGCAATCTATTAAGAAAACGATCAACTTTTGGGTTGACAATTAGATTGTCCCAAGTGGCAGCCTGAGGAACCTCTCTCCTGACAACTTCCCTTTGTACATGTTCCTTTAGCAAAATGTTCCACAAGTTGATCAAGTCTTTTGTCAACACATCTTCTCTTTCTTCATTTGCTTGTACAAGTTCTTCGGTTGGCTATCCCATTACATCACCATGATTCCCATCTATGTGTTGTGTATTACCAAGGTTCATATCAACAACGATGCCAAATGTTCTTGTTTATTCTACTTTTACAAATTCACAGAGTAAACGAAAATAACAAAATTACATAACAGTAATATAACTTAATTGCAACCATGTTCCAAAAAGATATAACTTTATTCTCATTCATTAGATATGCAAGGTATACAGGAATATCATAACATGCAGTTCCCGCTAATTGTACAAATGAGAAATATATAGCCCAATCAACGTTGGTTGAGAATGGCAACTATCGACAATGGCCAAGTAATTATCAATTGTCAGGGACAACTTAATTACATTTTATTTATTTGTTTACTTGTCAAACTACAGATGCCTCATATAGGCCCTCTGAAAAAAATAAATTGATGAGGAATCTAATTTACTTTGAACACAATGGCTAGCATTTATAAATCTCTACATTTAAACATTAAGCAAACCAAAAACGATAACAAATAAAGCTGCATTAGCTCAACAACACTATTGAATTATGGACATGACATAAAATGTACCATTGTAGAGAATGCTTGCCTCTTTTCTCCTTTCACAAATTTATAGTTCCTCTATTGCAAAGAAGAATTGATGTACATATAACTTCATCCAAACTACAATATAGAAGTTAGTGGCTATATATAATGCCTTGTGATCAAGTTGTTTGTTAACTCTCATGTGAAATCTCAATTTAACTCAAATATGAATATCGTATCATATGAATATTTGAAATTTGATTTTTTTTAATTTTTTATTCTTTTAATAGTCTCCCAAAAAGTCTGTATTGTCTCAAAAACATCCGTCCCAATCTTTCACACACCAGAAACTTGGTGTAACATAGCTAATTGAGAGCAAGAGTTTTTCAAAGTTACAAGATCCAATCAACAAGAGAGTTATAAAAATATACATTATTTTACGAGGGTCGATTACAAACTGCGTATATGATATAATGCCCAAGCTTTGGTCTGGGATTTCACCAATAGTGTTTTGATTGCAAATATGTTTGTCAAATGTTCATCATTACCTGGACATGTCTGACGGGAATGCGTGTCATACTCTTCTTGCTTTTAAGAAGTGAACTCCTATAATTACACAACTACGAATAACCAGATTTTTTTATGAAAATTATAATATTGGTGTCTTGATTATATATAAATATAATAGAAGGCTTTAAAAATATTTTCAAAATCCCGTGTCCTTCACCATCGCTTATGCCACCACTAATCCTACAAAACTATTAAAGCTTCGAAAGCTGACAATACTGGGCAGAGAACGGTGGGGTTTAGAGTTGACTATGATAAGTGTGATTGTTCAAAGTCAATGCAATGGGCGATATAAATTTGAGGTGAGAGGCATGCTTGACGTTTCTGTGAGGGTCAATGTGGAAGAAAATATAAATTTAGGATGACAGGTAAAAGGCGAGCTGCAAGTTCCAACCCCGATGGCATAAAATCTTTTACCTCTGTCTCATGGAAGTAAGAACATTAACTTCATACTCGATAATGATACTAAAGAATCATAAAACACGAGAACATGTTCATATATAAAATTCTGATATTAACAGGAAACTAAGATATTACATCCAACCATTGATTATTGTGAAATGCATCCCATTTTCACAATTTGAAAGGTTACTCACACAAAAAGAGAGATGCATAATCGTGTACTACTAATGATATACTATGATACACAAAGCAAAAACTATGCACCAAGCGTTGCAATTAAGTAAATGAGGCATAATCTCCAAATCCTAAGGATACGGGAAGATCATTGCCTCGGCTATGCTAATGACTTTTTCCTGTCCAAAAATCTTTTCCACAATAGCCAATGCAAATTCCATGGCAGTTCCAGGCCCTCTGCTTGTAATCAAATTCCCATCAATCACCACTCGTGTGTCCGCTGCACTCTGATCTGCTAGCTTTTCAGAGAATGCCGGATGAGCAGTAGCCTTCTTTTCCTGTTCAGAACGTAACACAGAATATTATACGACTATAAACGAATATATGAAGATTCAGAAAGATATGGTGCATTAATTTACTTCCTAAATTTGTTTGCAAAATAAATTGATTACTGTGATTGGTCCATACCTTCAGTAAACCATGTTCCTCTAACACTACCGCTGGAGATGCACAAATTGCTCCATATACCTTCTTAGACTCTGCTTGCTCTCTAAGAAGTTTTGTCAGGGATTGTGTCTTGCTCAACCTTTCAGCTCCTGGCATTCCACCCTATCAATTATTCAAGAACTTGTTAGCGCAGTAGTATTGCTAGTATTGCTTATGGCCTCACGGATCCTGAAAACTAGAAATTCAGTTTTAGCATATGGGAAGAATTACTATGGGTTTCTATTTCCATACGCTATAACAATAATTCCTACTTGGCAGTTGGCACAAATCCTCATGCACATATACATGAAATAATGCTCTGATTAGAAAATGAAGCTTCTATTTCAGAAAAGCGAAAGCATGTTTAGAGAATATTTCATATTTTGCTACTGCATATGGGAGCTTAACTATTTCCAATTCAGAAATTGTATGGGGCCCTTTCAATGTGCAAGTTATAAACTATCCTCATTTGGCAGCCAAAGCCTAATGTTTTATGGTAATAATTAGATCATTATCATGCCAAAATAAGACATAAAAAGCATAAATGGCAAATACAGAGCAATCCACGCATATGCAGAAGAAACTAAAGATTAAGGTGCATCGTTAAGAAAACAGTATACGTTTAGATTCTTACCGGAAGAACAATCAAGTCATATGCTGATGTTGCAGCTTCTTCAATAAGCTTATCTGCAACAATTTTCACCTTTCTGGAGGCCACTATTTCTAATGTCTCTTCAACTGAAGCTACCACCACGTGTATGTTGGCTCTCCTTAAAACATCAATAATTATAACAGCTTCCATCTCCTCTGATCCATTAGCGATTGGCACAAGAACCTGAAGCAAAAACAATATTGAGAAATTGGATTCAAATTAAATTATAAGAAGGTAAGTCTAAATAAGCCACGGTTCTCTATCTTTAGAAATTAACAACTATGTAACTAGAAGCAGTTGTACGTGGTCTACAGAGGTTGCAGATGGTGATGATGTGATCTGGACACCTAACATAGCAGAATTGAAATAGGTTCCTGAAAAACCAGTGCAGAAACAGTGTATAGTTATGTTAGTGACAAAACTGTCAGAAACAAAAAGTTTGTTGTTTAGCTTGTGTCATAGCAATCTTGAAATTGTTATGGTGGTTTTGCAATTAGATGGCAGCTCTGCTCTGATGTAGGTGACAGCTTTGCCTATAGCAGTCAAAGGAGAAGGGGAACAGTTGGAAATGGTATCTCTTCTCCTTTTGAGTCTTTCTGGTTTCTTGTTCAAATCTCTTCTCATCCAAAATTTATAAATAAGCCCTCAGGGTTACTGCTACAATTCACTTGTGCCTTCCTCTTTTTCTTCATTCTCCAATTTTAGATGTAGACTGTGCTAAGGAGTTGTGTGCAGCTGAGGATGTAATTATCTGCAAGTCAAAAATGTAGGATACTTTCTATGTATTGAAGGTTTCCTTGAAGACCGCACGAAGGCAACAACCTTGAAATTGTTACAGTAAACTGCCTTACTCCTGTAGAATTTCCTCCCATATTGGATTCTCCGGAGTAACTTGTTGTGTTGTGATTTGCTATTGTGATGTTTTTACTTCTTATTCATTATAATTCATTCACACAGTAATGTCTTTAATTCACAGCACTTTAAAACAACTCATTTCTAAGCATAAAGATATTGTTTAAATAATGTCAACAATAGTTTGTTGTGTGGTTGAGTTGTTTGCAATGAAATTTTACTTGTGTTATCATTAGCACTTTGTTGCACGTAGGTCAGTTGTGAGGTTGTTCCTTAATTGTAGGGGTTGTAGTTTCATTCCTTGGTCTTATATAATAAGCCACTCTGCAATGTCATTCTTACGGTTTGTGTGATCAGTTTAATATGGTACCAGAGCCATCTTTTGAATGACGAAAATTCATCTAAAGAAAAGATATATACAGTTTGATTGGACATGAGGTGATTGTTCCAGTAGCAGAAGCAAGGAGTGAGGATGAAAGCTAGTGGCAACCAAAGGATCTACATGAGCAAGTCTAAAAACTTCTAGCAGGAGCACAGAAGAGTGAAAGAAAGCAGTAAACAGTAAACTGTCATAAGGTGACGTGAAGGCCTATGGTTGTCAGTGTGAGGGCAAAGCACATGGCATATGAGGAGAGGCATGGAAAGAAAAAGGAAAAATAACTGGAACAAGTCTGCGAATCAAAAGCATAGTTAGATCTCTATAGGTGTGAGACAACTTCACTGCAAAATTGGCAGAAAAGTGTCAATGGGAGTACTGCTAAAGACAAACGTGAAACACAAAGGAGCGGGCATGGTAAATCCATACAATGCAGCATAAGACTTTCATATCTGGTACTTGAACATGTCTGTGTTTGATCTAAATGAGAAAGGGGAAAGCACCACTTGTCTGAGTGCAACCTGCAACCAAATTTGTTTTTGTTTTTTTTTAACATAAAGTCTCTATCTATAGTTGATCTCATAAAAATTTAGGGTGAAAATAATTTATAGACTTTATAAAATTAGTAAATATTTACCTTAAGTTTACCTGGGAGAGTATTAATTCTGTTACTTGTGAATGAGTGGCTATTTTTGCCTGATAATTAGTCAGGTTGTGAGTACTAACAGTATAAAGTCTCTTGAAAATTTGTTTCACTCCAGCTTTGACAAGTCTCCCAATTAATTGTTTCTGTAATTTGCCTGAAAATATATTATTAACTTAATATCTTTCAAAATTTGCTCCTAAATACTTGTCACATTGTGTTTAATGGGGTATAAAACATCCCACTGCACTTCCACTTGACACCTATCGTCTAATAAACGGCTCGTCTTGTCTCGCCATGACCTGAGAGCACTCATCTTGAGGTGGGCTTCTTACTTATAGGCGTTCAGCAATTATCCGCTCCGCACTTGGATACCCAGCATCTACCAAGGGTACGATAACTGGTACACCAGAGGTGCGTCCTTCCTGGTACTCTCGTACTAAGGAAAAGTCCTCTCAATGCTCTAACGCCCGCACCGGATATGGACCAAACTGTCTCACGATGTTCTGAACCCAGCTCATGCATCACTTTAATGGGCGAACCGCCTATAAATTGGTTTTGTTCCAGCTCTAACGAGTCTTCTGATTTAATTGTTTTCATAAACCTAAAGTCTAGTATAGTGTCCTGAGATGGCAAGAATCTAGACATTGCTTCTGCCTAACTCCCAAAAGCTGACCAGTAAAAACTACAGCCTGTGGAGTCATAAGATACTCACCATTTGTGAGTATTACCACCATGATCAGATCATGTTGAAGGAAGTCCAGCTCAAATAGGAGGACCATGACAAAAGGCATAAGGAAACTTCAGTGCTTCTAAAATTGCCTATTGTGGATGCATTGATCCTAGAGGTTCGAACTTGATGCAGCTACACTTTGGGAGAATCTCAAAACTAAATATCAGGCATCAGAAGCCAAGAGTGCTTTATATTTGAAATTTTTTTTGTTTTCCACTAAGTTGCAACGAGGATGTGATTAAATGGCAGCCATTGAAAAGCTGGTAGATGATTAGCATTTGGTTGCTTTGACAATGTACAGTTTGCCATCATTATTTAATTCCTCTGTTGAGTACCAACACTTGATTGTAGAGACATGAGCTTGATTTTGATAAGTCATCAACACTTCTTTTACAAAAGGATCAAAGGCAGGAATAGTTAGAAGCAAAAACTTCAAACACCACTGAGAGTGCACTCAAAGCATGGATCAAAAGTAGAGGCAAGCAAAACAAAGCAACTAGTTCATCAAGTGAATCTTCAAAAGGCGGTAATTAATCACATAGATCCAAGTGGAAATGTTACTTGTTAGGACTAGGAGACTAATGTGTTGTACACCTTGCAAGTCCTAGGTCTAGGAACAATTATTAACGTTTGTATAATATTGTAAGTAATGTGTCCATAGAAAGGGTCACTTGAATGGAATCTTGAGGCTCCACAGTTGGAGTGCACTCTCTTCCATATGTCATTAATCTTATGACAGTTGTAAGAAGTCGTTGAGTAGGAGGGTTACTTAATGGACTATGATTAATATCTTTGATAAGCTATTTAGAGTCTAAGAGGTGTGTGTGGTAATAACTACACCTACATGGAGAACTTGAGAATTACTTTGACCCCACTTGGTCTTGTGGGTCAAATCGATCAATCAAGAGTTACATTATATTTGTGGAGTTACTTTTGTAGGTGGAGTGCATGGATTGTGGACCACCTTGACGTCTTTGACTCATGATTTTGGAAACCATTCTTGGTTTCTTAGGTCTACTTCGCCTCTATATACAAAACTTGAGATAGAGATATGATGTCTATGTTATATGCAAGATTATGTTGCTAAAGTTCCTTCAGGTTAAAGATTGTTGATCTATTGAAAAGCTTGAAGTTTGATATTGTATTATAACCTTCTTGTTGTTGTTAATAGTAATCCATTGGATTCTCATTCAATGTTTTGGAGGCCACTTTTTCTCTTAGCGAGGTTTTCCTAGGGTATATCAATGTTATTCTTTGTGTTGTTCACTCTTTTCTCATTCTTTCTCTTTTCTTGATCTCATATTAAGTGTTGTTTACATGCCATTACTTTGCTGAAATATCTATAGATTAAATAACTTGTAACATTTGTCTTTGTAGGATTAAGTAGGAATGTTAGCATTTGTTTTTCATTTGGTATTAGAGCATGACCAACTTATTAGATCCATGGGTGGGGTAGGGATATTTTTGTATTACTCCTAGCTCAAGTGGGAGTTTTGTAGTTACTCTTGTTTTTCAAAAAACAATTATGGCAAGCACTTCAAGAATGGAGGTAGAGAGATTCAATTGAACCAACCAACTTTGAGCTTTGAAAGCTCAAGATGGATGATCTCCTTGTGGAGAGATACCTATGGATAGTTGTTGTGGATCAAATATATCAAGCATGAAAGATGAAGATTGATTAGTTGTTGAAAACAAGCAATGAACTTTCATTCGGCTTTGCTTTGTAAATTTAGTGGTCCTAAATGTTTTGATAGGGAGCACCACCAACTTTGGGATGAGTTGGGGAATTTGTATCAGACAAAGTCCCTTATAGACAAGTTTTCTAGGTAGAAAATGCTATATTATATGAAGATGGGTGATGGTGATTCAATGACAAATCACCTAAATGCGTTCAAACACTATGTTGAGCCAGTTGGCATCTGTGGATGTAAGAATGGATGAGGAGGATCAATGCATAACCCTTTGTGTTCTTTGCATAATAGCTAGGACAATCTCATGATGGTGATTAGTAGGACCATCTCAAATTTGAAGCTTGATGAGGTGGTGTGCATTATTCTACAAAGATATGATGGTAAACTTCAAATTCTATCAAAAATGCCTTGATTGTGAAAGGTTGTTCCAACAAGGGGAAGAACAAGAAAAGTGACAAGCTTGTTGAATATAAGGGGAGATCTAAGTCTCCTACCAAATCCAAGGTGAAATGTTATAATTGTGGTATGACTGGGCACATCAAGAAGGACTACAAGGAGAAGAAGGCCAAGGAGGAGTACAAGGATGATTTAGACTTGAGAGTAACCAATGACAGTGTTGGTGATGCCTTTGTTGCATCCCTTACGATGTGTGCACATGAGGATGCATGAATGATTGACTCTGGAACATCTTTCTATTTGACTCCCCATGTAAGGCCCTCCTATGTTAACTCTTGTCCTGAATTTTCTTACATTTATGATGGAAGATGCATTCAATAGCTGTTTAATAAATGATTAAATCATATTTAATAGTGCCTTTTTCATATTATTACGATGATATCATAATTGAAATATTATGATAGAAATGTAAATTATATAATATTCATTGATTTTATTGTGCTTCAACTATTGCTATGTATTGGGTAGATGTGTGTAATGTTTGATTGAAGTGTACAGGTACAAGTAAAATCCAAATGGTGATTAATTGGAGCTAGTCACATGGATTGTTTGGCATTGTAAAATTGTCCAACTCCATGAAGAGTAATACAACATGCGATGTTGAAACCACGAAAACTTGTGTTACACAGGGATGCGTCCCCTGCCCCAAAACCCACTGTCTCCATTCCCTGCTGTCCTCGGGACGGGGGGACGCAAAGGGGACGTCCCCCAGCCATCCTTGAAACAACCCAACTAGCAGGGAACGGGAGGAAACGTCCCCTGCCCTTTGGGGGCGTTTCCCCGTCCCCAGTACAAATGGGGGACATTGGAAATGTCCCTCATTATACCGGGGATGGCTAGCCGTCCCCCACAGACAGGGAGCTTCCTTGGTTAAAAAAACATTTAAAAATTTGATTTTTTAAATATTTCATCCTCCTTTCTAGGGCGATTTTTGAGTTTGGGTTGTTTGACATTTTGTCAAACACTTGGCATGCAAAGTGACTGAGTTCTGATTTCTGAATGTTTATGCTTGTGTTTGATTGAATTTTAATGCCAAATCATTTGCATAAAACATAGAAATGATAACTGCTATCATAACATCAACAAATATGAAACATTCAACCTCAAATCTGATTTTATTTGCACTATATCAAGTCTGAATACATTACATTACAGGTCTGATATAAGTCTGATTTGATTGCAGCAGCAGAAATTCCCTTCAAAATCTAATTTATATTGATTCCCAACAAAATACAAACATACCTAGATCATTGGCTACAATAATAAGTTTAATGACATTTATTATGCTGTTATACTACTGCTCTCGCGATTTATTTACATATTGATATTGTTGTTATCAATTATTAATTTATTGACATATCTCTCTCTCTTTCCCTCTCTCTCTATAATATATTAATAAATTTTGAATATATATATATATATATATATATATATGTATTTTGTATGTCGCCATCCCCTACTGTCTGTCCCCTAAAAATGGCACCCTAGGAAACATCCCGGAAACGCGTCCCCTGCCGTCCCCCCGTCCCCGTCCCCGTCCCCGTCCCCATCCCCAAAACACCGTGGAACATAGACGAAAACCAATATCCGAATCAATTACAATTCTAGATCCCTTTGTTAGACCTATAAATGCATTTTTCTTGGGTGATTTTGATTAGTTTTGTTTGTGCATTTTGCTTGATATGTGCCAAATGATTAAATAGGATTTTCAAAATGCTGTTCTGTTTTTGGCTTATTTAAAAAGTAAAAATGGCTTATTAGGCAAGTGAAGTAACTTAGAGGAAATATTGCATATTAAGCTGAAAAATAGCTTTTTGGAAATATCCAATTTTGGGTGGGAAAAAGAAAAGATGGTTTTTGTTTTAAGGTTTTACTTCATGTACAAAAGTTTTTTGATTTTCATCCATCTTTTCATTATATAAGTTTGTTGGCATTTAAATTCGCACCTCTGGAATGCGTATTTGAAACGGACAGCTATGCACAGATAAAATGCTCTTCAAATTAGGAGGGGAAGCTCCCTCTTGCTGATGGTGTTTGAAAGAAAGTAAACTAAAACTAAGTTGCCTATCTTTTTTATCAGCTTAGAGCACAAGGTTTTTTTAAACACAAACGCCGCAGCTGAGATTTTCTGATATAAGAAGTTCAACTATGACTAACTTAAACTAAAGACGTTCCTAACCTCTCAAGTAATAGCAGAGCAAGAGAGTTTAGAAATTAACAAGGTAGATCTTCTGACAAAATACTTTGATAAACTCTATTCCAACAAACATCTACACACTTCAATGTAAGCTGAAATCTAGATCATAAAAGTAGAACATAAATAACGGAAATCTGAGATTTTTGACCAAGGCAAAGGAGGCTCATGATTTTATTACTCAAATCTCTGGAACAAAGCTCACTTCTAACATGCCTTGAACAAGAAATTGCAGCTAAAGAGGCTTGCAATCTTGCTCTTCACACAATAGAAACAGCAATCACACTAACTCCTTGTTGGCTAAAGAGGCTCAACAATTTGCTTATCACAACACAATTGAACAATACTTGAGTAACAAATAGAAGGCACAATAGGCTCAGCGTTTTGTTCTCACTAGCACGGTTAAGGAAACTAAATGAGCAAAGGCTCTTATTTATAGAGAAGCAGAGGAGTAGGGAACCCTAAAATTTCCTTGCTTTCACAATCTAGGGCTTGCTCAGCAAGCAAGCTTTATTACTAAATCTAGAAAGAAGATAACATCTAAAACCCTAAAAAGCAGAAAAAGCGAGAAACGCCAACTATTACATTTTATCTTCTTTCTCTTCTCAGAGAATGGATAAGGATCATTCCAAAAATAGAAAGAAAGCGGGAAAGAAAGCTTCTAGAAGAAAGTTGCTTTAAAGCTCGATAACATCCACTAGGAAGTTAGAGATTGTCCCGGTTCGGTGCATCTATGCCATCAACAGCAAAGCACCGCTTTTCTAGGATATCTTCAGCATCTGCAATAGATCTCAGGAAATCTTCGACCTCATTGGCCGCTTTCTCGAACTTTGCTGACATCATCGAAATATGACCTATCCTTCCGCCAACTGGATTGCAACTGCGAACAACACTCTGGAATTGATCTTGCACTTCATCAAGCCTGACGTAGGAACCATCTTCCAGACTATACTGAGAAGGAATCTCTATGATAAACTCACTGATGAAAAGGAGAGCTTCAATCACCCTTTGTCTGTAGGCGATGAATTCTTCAGATATCCTCTCATAGGTTTTAACTTTGAAAACATGACGCTCTCTCCAAGCAAGGATTTGTCTCTTGTGTTATCTTGAAACTGCTGAACTGTAAGCCGTGTCTAAATCAGCTATGATGATCTCATGTCTCGGTTTTACTTCAGCCAGTGTCTGTTCAAACCTTTGGATGCCTTGACGTAGCTCATGAGCGTTTTCTCTTAACTGGAACATCCGTGTCAAAATTTCCTTTCCTCTGACAATGAAACTCTCAATCCACTCCTGAGTCTCTTTCCCACATATGACCAGTTGTCTTAACTGATGATGATCAGCTGGTGTCTCCAAGACCTGGGGCAGCAACTGGGTTGTTTGTGAAGAACCATGGACAAGGTTAGAAATGAAAAGCCTGAGCTGCTGATTTTCAGCCTTGAGAGCTGCCTTGTCTTCTCCATCTTTAAGCACTCTTTCTTGAAGGTTTTCGGATACAACTTTGAAGAGACTCAAATCTGCATGTCTGGTATTTCTACCAAGATTGGCCTTGACCATGACAAAATCATCCATATTCACCTCATCCCTATTCTTATCTTCTGGGGGCAATGCAGTCTCCATGATTATCTCATTATCAGGATTCCTATCAAAGTGAACTTGCTTCTTTGCCTTCTTCTTAGGAGGTTCCTAATAGATGTTATCGAGATCGTCAACACTCACTTGATATGAAGGCCTTCTTCTAACCCTTCCTAAGGAGTTCTCAAGCCAAGACACGGTAGTATCTTTACTAACTTCCTTAGGAGGTGCAACTGTAACTTCCTCATCATCTTCAATATCAAGGTCAATGTGAATCGGTGAAGAACCTGTCAAAGGTACAGAAACATGTGTTGAAGGTGGCTCCTCTGCTTCATTCTGAGGTACGGGCTCGTCAGGAGGAGTTTCTGAATCAACTGTAGGCTGCTCTTGTATGACTATGCCTGAGAAATCCAACCTTCTTTTTACATTTTTATTTGATCTACTACCTTTGACGCCATCTTGAGACTGACTTTTTCCCTTCCCTTTTGACTGCGCTCTGGAAGAAGAGGGAATTGTCCTTGGCGGCTCTGCTACTGGAATGGAGTTCTTCCTTTTAAGGATTAGGAAAACCTTACTATGCTCAAGGACTTGTCTTGTTCTGTCTTCAACTGAAAGAGATTCCTTGTTTGCCCAGTTAACTTGTGGTAAGGGCTGATCTTCAATTCGTTTCTGAGTGTACATCGGGAGAAGCACATCTTCATCATCATATGATAGCCCTTCTATATCTTCATTTAAGCAGTCTTTCATCTGATGGAGAGTGAGCCTGCTGTAACTACGCCTCCGCACCTCAAACTCATCTGCACAGTTAGCCCAAAAATCTTCAAGTGCGGCTATATGATCATAGTTCTTCTCCAATCGGCCAGCGTAGACACCATGAGGGTCAAATGATCGTCTCTCGCTGTAAGATTTGAGGCCGAATTTATCTAACTCTTCTCCTATTGTCTTGGCATCTGCAGCAGTCCTGCATGTATAAATTCCCAACCCTAATGGAAAGTGGAGGGAGGGTTTCCTTCTGTTCCTCAAGACTGTGTGGACACCGTGAGCCTGCCTCAAGAACTCCATGAAGATGACCTCATCTGACGGATACCTTGGCAACATGAGCGGACCTGAATAACCATAGACCCTGAGATAGGTAAAGGTAGGAAACTGTATAAACCAATCCGCCCATTCCGCCATTGCTGCCCTGGCAACTGAAGAGATGCGGACGTGCAATTCGTTGTCTAGGTCCCGCACTGTGTACATCAAGAAGGCCTCGTTCACCCTTTTGTAGTGGTGCAACGACTTTGTGAACTCCAACTGGGGATAGTAGTTATATATGTGTTGTATGCTCAATGATCCTTCAGCGTTTAACCCTCTGAATTGACCTTGATAGGCCACCAGGTAGACTAGGTATGACATCATGTGGAATACATGAAACTGGAAGTATTTTGTTATTTGCTGATGTAGGCAGTCACTAATCAAAGTAGGCCAATCATAGAATTCGGTTTTCTTCATGATGTGGGGAATGGCATAAAACATCCAAGGTTGGAACTTGGTGGCATCTTCTGAGCTAGTGACCCTGTTGAGCAAAGTGATGATGATGGCAATCTCATCCTTAAACTCTCCTCGCCCAACGTTCTTTGGCAAGGTCTTGTGTTTTTCTTTCATCCATCTCTGTGCAATCTTCTTGCTATATTTATCTTTATGCATATTCCATATCCTTTCACATTCACCCTTTGAGAGAGTAACGCTTTCAGGCCACGCGGGAATGGAAAAACACTTCTCGATCATATCAGGCTTTAGACTGCAAATCAATCTGCCATCTGCTGACTGGATCTCCCTAGTAGCCGGGTTGTAATGCTTAATGCAAGCGATTACGAACTCAAGGCTCTGAATTGATATAGGAATTGGCTGCTGCAGTCCAGTGTCGGGTTCTTGATTGAAGTGTTGCTATGCTCTCTCAAGGCATGTAGATCGAACAGGCGATATGATGCAAGTCTGTCTCAGCTGTTTTGATGTAATCGTGATAGAGAGCTGATTCAGTCTTGAAAACATTGGGAGTGTACTCCATTTCGGAAAACTTGAAGAATGACTGTAAACTCGCCCTGATTCTGACAAGTTCTGAGCAACTTCTATTTTTAGAATGCTGATTTTCTCGCTCCAACAGACAAATTTTTGATAAATTTTTCTGAGATATGGGTTTTGTTCAGAATTCCAATGCAAGACAACCCAGATCGTCCGTTTTTGAAAATTCTGAATTTTGCCTGAAAAAGCAGCAAACCCTAATTTCTTCAATTTTTCCCGAAAAAAGTTGACCCCTGGATTTTGTTCAGAACAAGATTAGAAATGGACCCAGTTGATTAGATTTGCAAAACCCTGACAATTGATCGAAAAAGCAGCCAACCCTAGGATTTGAAACTTTCTAAAAAACACTGTGATATGGGTTTTCTTCAGAAGACTGATTGGAAAGGACCCAGATGGTTGAAATTTGAATGCACTGAGGTTTTCACTGACATGCAAAATAAAATCACTTGCTGCAACTTGATGAAGTTCTTGAAAAATTCTTCAGAAGATTAAGGCAAAAAGACCCAGATGATTGAAAAATGGAATGCCTTGGCCTTTTGCTTGAAAAATTCGATCTTTTGGATGAAAAAGCTTGAAAAAGCAAGGGTTTATGCTGCTGATTTGAAAAATCTGATGCAAAACCAGCAAAGATGGATTCTTGAATCACAAAAATTCTTCAAACTTGCTGCTCCAACTTTCTCCTCTGGATGCTACCTACAAAAATAATGAAAAATACATGAAAGAATGATGTTAAATAGACTTTAGGGCTTTGGATTAGGTTTTGCTTTCTTTGCTTTTATTTCCAAAACCCTAAAACTCAGCTTCATTGAACTTGGACGCCATCCTTCACTTGGTAATTTAGAAATTTTTTGAAAATCTCAAAAATTTCTCTAAGGCATGAGAATTTGGGCGCCCTTCTTCACCAAGGGCACCCACTTCTTCCAGTGTTAGTTTATTTTTTGATATTTTCAATTTTTCACCATTTTGACATGCTACTTCGCCTCTGATTTCTCATTTGCAGATTGATCCGACAGGTGAGCTGAAGGTTTCACGGCGGAGTTTGACTGATTCTAAGAAAGAAGTTCTAGAGTCACCTCTAGCTAAAAACTTGATCTTGACCTTCGAATTCATGGGAGCCTTTTCCTTCGAGGGGCTCCGAACTTTCACAGTGTTAGCCATTTTTCTGATCTTCAATTTCTTCATTAGCTTTTCTTCCACAGACGATCTCCTCGAATTTGGAGCTCTGGGCGTCGGATCGACTAACGGTTGTGCTCATCGCGAAGCTATCAAGATTTTGAGAGGGGTCTTCTGGGAAAGATTTTGTCGAAAAGTGGAATTTGACCCCTCAAAAGCTTGGGCGCCCTTCTTGACTTGGGGCGCCCATTTCACCCAGAGTTAGATTTTTTTTTTAAACTTTTCTTGTTTGCATCTGAACTTTGAAATTTAGCTCTTGTCGGACCCTCCGTTTGGCGCTTCGGATCTTGCGACTGCGGACTCTGATCGACGTACAGGATATCTCATTAGAAAGCTGGATCAATCGTGAAGAGGTCACGTTAGAGCTTCGACTCCAGATTCATCTGATAGGGCCCCTGAAAACTTGGGCGCCCTTCTTGACTGGGGACGCCCGCTTTCTCCAGACTTAGCCATTTTTACTGATTTTCATCTTCAAGTTTGAAATCCTCATTCTGTACCTTTGACTTGGATCTGAATTTGCCGGAAGATGACCAATTGAATGATCTAACGGAGACAGGCGTATTGAAGCCGGTTGAAATCTGAAGAGACTGAGCATATTTTCAAACCTTAAAAGCGAGATCAGAGGCCTCAAAAAGCTGGGCGCCCTTCTTCACTAGGGGCACCCAAAACCTCAACACTTAGTCAAATTTTGATATTTTTCAACTTCTTTCCATTCTGACTTCAGTTTGAATACCTCGTGTTTGGCGTCGAATTCTGGATGACTGGACAATCCGTTGTCTGCGCCGTTGGATTCGCTACGAAGCTGACAGAGAACTGAGCAACTTCAACTTGGAGCTTAAACCCTAGTTTTGTCATCTGATGTCCTAAAAAGATGGGCGCCCTTCTTCACCTAGGGCGCCCAAGTCTAGCAGTGTTGGAAAATTTTCATCATCTTTCATTTTCTTCCTCGTTCTTTATGCATGTTCATCATTTCACCTTCTGTTGAATGTTCTGAATGCTGAATCTGACGCTTGACAGCCGATTGACCTCCATTGATGACCTCGGAGCTCCAGATATGTTTCTGAAAAAGCAGAATAGACTTAGTAGGGCAAAATTGTTTATTTTGAGATTATGACTGAACTAGCCTGATGTGGACGTATTTTGAACCAATCAAAATTAGTTCGGGCCCTATCGGACCAAAATTCTATTTTTAGAAAGTTTTGCCAGTATCCATTTCCAAGAAAATCCAGAAAACGTTACTAATTTTAGAAAATTTCTAAAAATAACAGTATTCCTAAAATGTAGGGATGAAAAACTGAGATCTGGGTTTTGTAGGTTAAGCTGTTCTTAGCAGACCCAGATCGTCAAAAATTGAAAATTTTGTGTTTCGACCCCTCATGCAAGACATGTAGACCCAAATTTTGACCTTTTTGACTGATTTAACAAGACTTCTACTCATTTCTTCAAAATATCTAAGTGTAACAAAAATTTTAATTTTGGGGTACAACAAAGTTCCACTTGAGTGAGAATTGCAAAACAACAAAATTGAGAAAGGAATGTTTTCTTGAAGTTGTTGCTTGCTTAGAAGATTGGAAAGAATTTGTTGAACTTACAAGATTGGATTTGTGTGGATATTGCTTGGTTTGCTTTATGGATTAAAGATTTGTAACTTACTTGTCTATCACCACTTAGAGTTATTAATTTTATTGTTTAAATCATAGAAACAGAAATAGTGAAAAAATCATGATTAATCATAGAAATTGCAAATTGTAGTCAGTGTACAATGTCTATTATTATGCTTCGATAATATTGGTTATCCGACTATGTAATAATTGGTTGTCGGCTTCGAGTAGTTATAAGCATCAGTTAGTTGACGGTTGTGTTCTTCTTGGAAACCATTGGGTCCTTTAACTACATTGTGTAAGGTTAAAGAGAGTATGATGATCTAGTCAGATCGACTCTAATCCTTGGCTGACCATCTCTGGTATTCTTCTATAATAATTTGATGTGCGAATAAAGATATATTTTATGCATGTATCTGGTATACATTTTCATCTCCATTAATTCACGTATTTAATTTATCAGATAGAGCAGTAAACACAAATCACTGGCTTTTGCAATCTTTTCCCCCAAAAAACTACAATTTAAAAATAAAAATAAAACACAATCATAGTCAATGTTCTTTTACTGAAAATTTCCTGCATAATCATGGAAAATCTGTGATAAAAACACTGAAATCATGTGTAGTCATGGGTTCTAATGGGTTTTAAGATAAATCATAATCAATTTTCTTTGTGTAATATTTGATGGAAGTGTATAGATACAAGTAAAATCCCAATGGTGATTAATTGGAGTACTCACATGGTTTGTTTGGCATTGTCAACCTGTCCAACTCTGTGTAGAGTAATAGGAAGTGATGTTGAAACAACAAAAAACCAATATCCAAATTAATTACAATTCTAGATCCCCTGTGTGAGACCTGTAAATGCATTTTTCTTGGGTGATTTTCATTAGTTTTGTTTGTGCATTTTTCTTGATATGTGCAAATGATTAAATAGGATTTTCAAAATGCTGTTCTGTTTTTGGCTTATTTAAAAAGTAAAAATGGCTTATTAGGCAAGTGAAGTAACTTAGAGGAAATATTGCATATTAAGTTGAAAAATAGCTCTTTGGAAATATCTAGTTTTGGGTGGGAAAAGGACAAGATGGCTTTTGTTTTAAGACCTTATATACAAAAGTGTTTTGATTTTCATCTATCTTTTCATTATACAAGTTTCACTTGACTGAGAATTGCAAGACAGCGAAAATTTGGAAGGAATGTTTTCTTGAAGCTGTCGCTTGCTTAGAATATTGGAAAAAATTTGTTGAACTTACAAGATTGGATTTGAGTGGAGATTGCTTGGTTGCTTTGTGGATTAAAGATTTGAAACTTCTTGTCTATCACCGCTTCTTAGAGGCATTAATTTTAGTGTTTAAATCATAGAAGCAGAAATTGTGAAAAAATCATGATTAATCATAGAAATTGCAGATCGCCAGCTTTTGCAATCTTTTCCCCACAAAAAATTGCAATTTTTAAAGTAAATCACAGTCAATGTTATTTTACCCAAAATTTCCTGCAATATTACAAAAAATCTGCAGTAGAAATGCTGAAATCATGTGTAGTCATGGGTTCTAATGATTTTTGACTTTGGCCTGTGATTTTTGACTAGCTAGGGTTTTAAACACATTTCCAAAGGTCTAGCCAAAGCATTCTCTATGAATTTCATTTGTTTTGTATTTGTGCCATCTGATTTTCCATCATGATTTTTTGTCATTTTTGTGCCCTAATTTGCTTGTTATGGGATGGCCATAATAAGACAACTTGTCCAGTCAAAGTTTAATTGATAACAGGCAAAGCAGCAGAGAAATATGCAAACTATCACAAGGTGCAGCAATGCAATGGAAAAAACATTCTTCAAAGTGACTAATACTGAAGATAACTTCATTTAACCATCTTCTAATAGTGAAGATAACTTCATTGTATGCCAAACTGAAGAAGTCTCTCCACAACCAGTTGAGACTATCACTGATCTTATCTCTACGAATCTAGCTATCATCCACAGGTTCATATTATGCTTAAAATATTTATTGGAGAGCAAGTGTTGGCTACTATTTCACTAGTGCTAAATAAAACAACCACAAAGTTTTAAAAGATATTACTAGTATCTCAACCAACGATGGAGCAAGCAATACAATTTCAGACCTTTGCTCTATTCAACCTTCTAATCTCACTGAAGGCTCTTCTCTGGTAGAAGATGTGCAAATTTAACCAAACAGTGGATACAAGCAGCTGTAAGATGCATTTAATCTGTTGATCATTTCAAGTAGTGTTGCAAGAAGAAAGAGTACAGAGAAAATATAAATAAGGCCATGCCTATACATTAGATAGAGCTATTGAAATAAGCTAAGAAGAGCCTGCAACCATATATGTTAAAGCTTTGCTTCTTGTGCAAACAATTTGTATAATCTACTTGTAAGGTTAAAATCTAAAGAACAGACTTTCAGTAGCCTTAGGGTAACATCGTAGACATCATAATTTTTATTATTCAAGATAACATTTTCTTCCTTTCAAAATATGGTAGACTCTCCAAGCAATATCGAATGTAGCTCTAATTTTGTCCTCCTCAATAAGAAAATTACATAATAATTAAATTTTAAAATATCATTAAATAATTTTGGATTGCTAAATCCTAGACAAACAGTAAGTCATTACAGAATAGAAACCATAGAAATTTGTGAATTGGAATAACACGAGTTTTACTGAAAGATAGCTTGAATTAAATTGTAGGTGGATGCTTGTCTAAATGCCACACCCTTGCTAGTAGTGTGAGGGCAACCTAAATATAAATCTGTGCAATTCCATACAGCATTTGTATAAAGATGGTAAAGCAGAAGCTGGAATACATGAAATATCGTAGAGAAACAATGGTCGCAACCTAAGTCAGAAAGAAACAATTAAGTATTTCGTTGACACCAATATCTGCCCTAACCCACGACATGATACAAAATGCCTTCGAAACTCGAAAATAACAATGCCAAATCCATCCCACCAAATAACAATAGGTATTGCAAACACTGATAATAATAAAAATTTGTGAAACAGCATTGAAAATTGCAGAAAAATGCCATATGCAATTTAAAAACAATTTGAACACAATTTAAACACATTTACTCAGGAAAAAATCGGTCAACAGCCATTGACCCTGATTTTATTAGAAAAATGTGATTTTGTAGGTCAAAAAATCTAAACCACCAATTCGCAATTCTCCCGATTAATCGTGTGCTTTTCGTGATTTTGATTCTATGTGTTGGCATTTCAATTCGCACCTCTAGAATGCCGATTAGAAACAGACAACTATGCACAATTGAACTGCTCTTCAAATTAGGAGGGGAAGCTCCCTCTTCACTAATGATGCTTAAAAAAAGAATACTAAACTATTGCCAGTCTTTAATTCGCAATTCTCCCGATTAATCGTGTGCTTTTCGTGATTTTGATTCTATGTGTTGGCATTTCAATTCGCACCTCTAGAATGCCGATTAGAAACAGACAACTATGCACAATTGAACTGCTCTTCAAATTAGGAGGGGAAGCTCCCTCTTCACTAATGATGCTTAAAAAAAGAATACTAAACTATTGCCAGTCTTTAATTCGCAATTCTCCCGATTAATCGTGTGCTTTTCGTGATTTTGATTCTATGTGTTGGCATTTCAATTCGCACCTCTAGAATGCCGATTAGAAACAGACAACTATGCACAATTGAACTGCTCTTCAAATTAGGAGGGGAAGCTCCCTCTTCACTAATGATGCTTAAAAAAAGAATACTAAACTATTGCTAGTCTTTTTTTTATTCTCAGCTAAGAGCACAAGGTTATAAAACTCTTTGCGTCGTAGTTGAGGCTTTCTCTTTTCTATAACTTCAACTACAACTAGGCCTAAACTAAAGACGCTTCTAACAACTCAAGTAAATTCAGAGCTTGAGAGTTAGAAGTAAACGAGGAATGATTTGATTAACACAAATGGTTAAATAAACTTACTTCCAGATCACACCTAAAGACTCATTGTACTTATAAGATGTAAGCTGAAATAAAGATTATGCAAGCAAAACACATAAGACAAAATACTGAAAGAGATTGAGACAGTAGATCAAAGCAAAGTAGGCATGAGATTTCCTTCAAATTTTCAACAGCAATTACACTTCTGGGACAGCAGATTTATAGCAAAGACAGGCTTACAAATTAGCAATCAAACACTAGATTACACTTGACACAAATTGAACATTAACTGAACAATGATTTACAGCAAAGGTAAGCTTGCAAACTTGCTCTTACACAAAGTGAACAGACGCTGAATAACAAAGTTGCAGCAAAAGTAGACTCAGCAATTTGTTATCACAATAACAGTTAAGAAAATAATGGGCAAGGCTGCCCTTATTTATACACAAACAAGGAGTAGGTAACCCTAAAATCTCCTTGCTTTAAACTAACTAGACTAACAACTTGCAAGCTTTATTTCTAAAACTAACACAACATTAGTTAACTGATTTAAAAGCAGGGAAAGTTCCAACTATACATTTTGTTTTTCAATTTCACAAAGAATAGATAAGCATGAAACAAGAATAGCAAGTTAAACTCGGAAAAGGCATTGAGTTAATTGCTGCTTTTAGTTCTATTCTTGGAAATCTTCTTTGCCCCAAAAAAGGTGACTCATTTCTCTCCAAAAAGAAGATTCCTGGAAAAAAGCTAAGGTCTGGGTTTTGTAGACAATCACATCCTAAAGATACCCAATTCATTAGATTTCAAAAAAGTTGAGGGCTTCCTGAAAAAGCGGATTTTTTGGAAATATAAAATTTCCCAATCTTCAAGAGGAGCAAAAAGTAGGTGGACCCAAATTGACGAAAACTAAAAAAGTTGACCCCCTGTTTTTGAAATGTGATGCCCTAGAAGATTGGACCATGAAAAAGCATGCCTCTGTGCTTCCCAATCCCAAATCCACGAAGAACACTGAAAAAGCACCCCGTTTGAGCCTCCAAATCTTGATGAGAAGAAAATTCTATCTTTCTTCCTCTGGATGCCAATCTACAAAAATGAAGAATGAATGCCAAAAGCCTTCTTAAATAGAGCTTGGAGACGAAAAAGCGCTTTCTTTGCAAAGCGCTAAAATTTTGAAGTCTATCCATGAAGATAGAAACTTTGTTTGCAAAAATCTAAGTCCATTTGCATGTCCAATGATGAATTCCTCCTTTGTAGGGAAAAAAAGCACAAGCGTGGGGATGCGTTCTTGAACAACGAACAACAAAAGCTGAAAAATGACTAAGGCATGAGATGCTAGGTGCCTTGACTGGATAGGGGTGCCTAGCATTGCCAAAGTTAGCCA
Organism: Sequoia sempervirens; assembly: GCA_007258455.2. Lineage (NCBI taxonomy): Eukaryota > Viridiplantae > Streptophyta > Pinopsida > Cupressales > Cupressaceae > Sequoia > Sequoia sempervirens. The sequence continues at coordinate 49,031 of VDFB02388779.1, read as the reverse complement.
TTTTTTTCTTCATTTTTCAACTTTCGCTTGCTTCTGCTTCCAACAAGGCTTGCCTCCGACTTCGACGAGCCAGCAATCTGGTATTGCCAACCGATAAAATCTATTTGACCATGGCAATCTCATGTTTGACCATTGTTGAAGTGATCTACAGCCTCCATACTAGCGTCCGACATTATCTGATTGAGTTTGCGAACTGTCGAAACTACCAACGGAGGTTGAACTGGAAAGAAGGCGTGTCGGGGTCGAAAAAATTCTAAGGCATTAAAACCCAAGTGCCCCTGGCTAACAGGGGCACCCAACATCCCATGCCTTAGCCAAATTTTGATGTTTTTCAAATTTTTACTTTGCGTGTTTCCGCCGGAAGCTAGTGACCCCAATTTTAAGCGTCGTTTCTTGCCAGCCCGTGAATAATAGAGACTAAAAGGCAGTCAATTAAGCAAGCCTGATCATAACTGAGATGATCTCCTGCTTTTCCCAACCCTGAAAACTGCTTTTGACTATTTCTCTGCATAACTGAATTGAGCTAATGAGAAAATTGCATGTTTTCTGAAAAAGGGAAAAATTCAACTAAGGCATGAGATGCTAGGCGCCCTTTCTGGATAGGGGCACCTAGGCATGCCAAAGTTAGAATTTTTTCATAAATTTCACCATTTTCAGATTTGCCTCCATTTCACATGAACTTCACCTTTTCTTGATCATTGATAGTTTGAAGTTGCCTTCACAACATTTGAGACTTTGAATCTGATACCTGGCAGCAAATAATCCTCCATTGATAAACTTGGAGCTCATGCTTCGCCTTCTAAAAAAGCAGAATTAACCCATCAGAGAAATCCTGACCTTTTGACGATTTTGACTAGACCAACCTAATTGGGAAGTACTTTCAACCAATTAGAATCAGTTAGAGCCCTCAAAACAAAGATTCTATTTTTAGTAAGTTTTGTCAGCATCCATTTGACAACAAACCCAAAAACCCTGAATCAAGTCTATTTTTAGAAACTTTCTATTTTTAGAAATTTTGACTTTTGATGAACATTTTTACAAGACTTTGACCACTCTTTACAAAATGCCTTAATGAAGCAAAATTTTTTATTAGGCACAACACTATGCTTCATTTTTTAATTGTATCATTCAACATCTATTTGACAATTTAGAACCCTACTTATCAATTCAGAACCCATTTATTTGATGGAATTTAGTATAGAATCTATAGATGCTTGCCACCTGGAATTTTTTTGCATATTCTTCAATTTGAAGTTGAATCCTCAATCTATGTTCAAGTTACTCCAATTGCATGTTGGATAGATTTCCATATAGTCTCAAAATCAGTCCAAGGGTGACTTCATTTTGTTTGTCTTGTACTTTAGAATAAGAACATGCCACTTGGCATACCCAAGAACAGATCTATCCCTTCATAAATTTCCCTCTGAACAAGATTTAGACACAGTAAATAGTCTCTTGCAACGACTTTCACAACTTAACAAGGCACATATCTCATATTCAACAATATACTTACACATAAGGTCAACCATTTCCCTTTCTGATTTACCATCACCCAGTAGGGGATTAGGACTGAAGCTACTAAATTTACAATGGATAATCTTCATACATTTGAACGTACTTCAAGGTAAATCTTAGATTTTATTGCAAGGGTTCAAACATATTTCACACTCAAGCTCTTCCCAACTTTTTTAGTTCAAGAGTAATCACTGGCATTGAATGTTTTATAACGTCTAAAACAAAATCTTTAAAATTAGGTCATATTTCTTTGTGTCAATTTTATCTTAAGAATATAGGAGAGCTCAATGTTGATACAACTCTCTTTTGAGGTCTGGATGTAAATGGGCACAATGTTTCATGAAAAATAGGTTAGACAAAATACTTGGAGAGAAGATCCATGATCTACCAAGATATCAAAATGAACTAAAAATACTTATCCCTTGCGCATTGGAGTTAGAGAAACATGTGCCTCATGCATAAGCAGTACTAGAAAATATCAAGAAATCCAAATCCTTCGGGAGATAAATTGCTTGGACTTTACAAGCTTAGAGCAGAATGAACACAAACCTTAGGCATCCATTTGTATACAATGGGACATCACATCACATCACACCACGGGACCACCAATTAGGAGTAGGTCTATTCACCTAGCATTGCCATTAGCAAGTGCAATTTCAATCTTGTGAAAAAATAAGTCAATATGCAAGGGCATCTCCATAGCCCTAATGCAGATAGGTTGAGCGCTCTGCCAATATTAAAAGACAATAACCAAGCATGCAGCATAAATGGTGTTTTTGCATCATCGATACATCAGAAAGTAGTAAAAGATCAGGTGGATCCCATATGTACCATGTTCGTTGATAGCTTGTCTAATATTCCCAAATCAATAGGTCTAAGTAAGACTTGGCAATATGTGAGTGTCATCTTAGCCAGAGAGTATATAAGGCGCCTAGTGATGCCTGGGAGGCCTTAATAGAGGGAAGTTTACCTCAGGTAGTATCTTACAAATAGCAGACAACCAAGATTTTCCCAGGCCTAACATTGTTAGGCCCCTTATGTGAGGCATAAGTACTAGATCAGATCTTATATTAAAGCAAATTGACTCCAAGGAAAATACATCAATGACTAATTATTATCAATTCAGCAAGTCATAGGTGTACTATGCAACATTTATTGGCTCTAAAATCAATACTATTTCCCCATTGCATGATGGGACAAACTTCCATTTGATCTATGGCATTGATTGTGTACAGATCAACAAGTCACTTATCTTACAATGTGCAGAGCTATAATACTCTATTCCATGGATAGAGGCACCCAACCACCCATAGTCTCACCCTTAACCAAAACACTTGAGCCCAAGAAAGCCCTACCAATCCACTCCATCACCCCCATAAGAAAGGTGAACCCAAACACTCCCTTTATTCCATAAGCATAGATACCCAACTCCTTCAAACACCAAAGTCTTGCATAGTGCCAAGCACTAGTCTTTGAGTAAAGTGAAGGCACAAATATTTAATCAAGCCAAGCAAACATGCCTCTTTAACAACCACGCTAGTGAACCAAGGAGTTGACAACCAATGAACCGAGCCAGATGAAACCTTCATTCTTTATATATGTCATACAAAGTACAAAAAATCCCCATTTACATATAGAATGGGTCCACCAAAGGACTACCATGCCACTCCTAGACACCCCACACTTCAACAAACCAACTCCAATCAAGCCCCTTGAACACCAAGGACGAAACTTTAATCCTCTATTTCAAGTCTAGGAGAGTACAACAAACCCACTACTTATTCTCCAGTAGAGCACAGTGAGCCTACTCCTATAGCCCATCATTCCTAGGAGAATAGCAAAACAACTCCTTTAAAGAGCACAAACACCCAACTCATTCATTACCAACAAAGAAGTACAATGCACCAACTCCTTTGTCTAATAACCAACCTTGGGGAAGTGCAATAAACCACCTAAACCCACAACAAAGTTAGAGATGGTAGTGAACCACTCCTTTAGCCCAAGAACTCCAAGAAGTGAAGGGAACTAATTCCTAAAATGCATTAGTTAGTGGAGTGCAGCAAACCTATGTTTACTTGGTAATTCTACTTGAATGATTAACAAAGTAAACGTAAATAACATAATACCAAAAAATAACAATTACTCGTAGCAATGTTTCAGGAAGATATGTCTTTGTACTCATTCATTCAACAAATGTTCAATAGTAACAGGATACATGCATGCGGTCCCAACTATGAGTACAATAAAGAAATATATAGCAAGCCGACGTTGGTTGAGAATGCCAACCACGGGTAACTACCAACTGACAACCAACTGTCAAGGACCAATTACATTTTAACTTATTTATTTATTTATTTATTGACATCTACATCAACCCCCCAAAAAGAAAGCGGTCTTCCAAATGACAATTAACAAAAATGGGAGTTGAACAACCCCAAACCAAAACTATTGAGAAGTGGGGTGAGAAGACGTCCCTAGATGCACAGAAGATGTGGGAGCGGACGTCGAGGATCAAAGTTGTCAAAGCCTATGGACCTCCTCTACATGCAGGTTCAAATGGTGCTCTACTACCAATTCTCGCTCCCTCGTTGCCTTGACCATTTGTGCAGCTTCCATCAGTTGATGTTTGGTTAACTCGAGCTCACTTCTCTACCAATATGGCCTTTGCGGTAGTCACTCTAGCCCATTCTTCTACAGTGAGCTCAGCTTGCTGAGCCAATTTTGTTTGAAACTTCCATGTACATTCGGCCAACTCAACGTGTACTGTCTACACCATCTTGAGGGCCTCATCCTTATGCTGTGAGAGCTTGTCAATGGAGACTATCTAACACTTCGGCCTATAAAACAAATCTCTGAAAAAGGTCTCTATGCCAAACAAAGTTGAAATCACTCTACCAACTCTCCTCCCTAATGAAGGCCTAGCGAGAAGTGAAGCATTGAGTAAACTCCCCTTTACACTCTGCACAATTGTCAAAATACGTTGGGCTTCTTTTGCCACCAGTGGAGAATGCCCTATGCCCAGTCGCCTAGAGATGTCCCCAACCTCCTACATTACCATGGCAATAGACTATAGATCCTGCATATATCTTTGGACCGTGCCAAGTGGGTTTGTCTCATCAGGCTTAGCGATCTCAATGATTATCCCCTCTGAGTCACTTGACTCCTCTTCCTAATCCTCACCCGATGGGTTGGTCCATGGCAATTCCTATGCAACCGAAGGTGGTTGTGATACCTAAGAGGGTCTCCCAATCTCCTAAGAGTGTGCAACATTCAATGGGTTTGCTTGTGAAGGGCCAGGCTCCACACTGTTTTTCAACCATGATTGACTAATCAGTCTTCTGCTACTCGAGTCCCTCAACCATGACTCTTGGATAACTTGGTGAGGGAAAATTTGGCACCTGCATCGAAAGCCCAAGTAAGTCTTAACCAACAATCGATTTGTGTGGCATTTGTCAGCAAAGTGATGTTCCCAGGCAAAGTGCCTTCCATTGGTATGGTGACCTTAGTGGGTAGAGTGGATCATGCCGACAATGTAACTGGCAATGTAGTTGGCAATGTAACTGGCAGTGTTGGTAGTGTAACTAGCAATATGGCTGGCATTATCGGCAATGGGGTTGGCAATGTAACTAGCAGTATGGCTGGCACTGCTAGTAGTGAGACTGGCGGTGTGACTGACGGTATGTTTGGCACTGTTGGCAATGAGACTGGTGGTGTGACTGGCAGTGTAGCTGGCATTGCTATAGTAGTCTCACTGATGGGGAATGCCTCATCTATCTCCATCTCTTGTAAGGACTATGCATCGACAATGAGTGATACCTCTATTGATATAGTGGCCGATGTAGAGGATGACAATTCTATAGGCTCACAGTCTTTAGCATTGTCTCCCCCATTTCCAAACACATCCTTTACTTTCTTTTCTTCCTTATTGATTGTGATATCTCTTCTCCCCCAAGTGCCTGCATATCGAGGGTCGTCGAGTAGAATGTCGTTGGCCATGAAGGATCTAGCTATGATACAAGCTAAAACTTATCCCATTTCTTGACAAGAACCTAAGTATGAATGGTGTTGAGGAAGAGAGCAATGTGTTGCATCATGTAGAATGCCTTGTGTTTTTGTGCAAGGAACTCTCTGATTATTTCTAACAACATTCTCGCCTAGTTGTATACCTTGCACATACTCAAGCCAATCATATAATCGATCATCCATATGGCTACATCCGATGCTCAACTAGCACTTGTTAGTCAACATTTGATTAAATCTATAATACACTTCCATTCTACCAAGCCAAAACAAATCCGCAAGCCCCTATTCCCCACATTCCATATACTATCTTTTTCCTGTTGTGTCAAGTCTAGTCGACATATTCTACAAAGGGATGACTCTTTATGTTGCAGAGTGATCTTCCCTATGGGCTTGCACACACTTGTGCCTGTGGAAGGTATGTTGAACAACCTACTAAAATCTGTTGGCCAAAATGAAATACTCACCTGGCAACCTCTATAATCAATTACAGATTTTTGGGACTACTTATTGTAGCTTGTCACCATTGTCTTTAGATAAGGCTCAAATTCTCGAGAATTAAAAAATGGAAGTTGTACAACTTTATCTACCTGTGCATGTTTCAATGCCACCTTCTGCACATGATTGTCCTGGTTGTTCTACCACCATGTTAGAAATTCACTGTCAATGAGACTATCCCACGTCATTGCATCCACTACCGTCTCATCCTATGGCAATTCATGGTCTGTAATGCAACAATACCCTCTTTCCTTTGTTGTTCCTGGCATCTATCTCTGCAAAAATTATTTTGAAATATGCTTCCTAAAGTTCACAATTAAATTTAAATGGACGATACCTTCTCCAAAGACAGTTATAATAACTGTCTACCAATGTTGCTAGCCATACTGTGTAGGAGAAAAATGAAGGTTGGTGACTAGAAAACTTATTTTGCTTTGCCAATTGAAATTGCCATATGATTCCTAAACTCTCACACTGTTCGTAAGTTGTCTCTTTGTAGACCGTATGGTGTACCCCTTTCCTAGTCGTACGATGTGAGATTGTTTTTCCCGTCGTACTATGTTCAATCTTATCAAGTAGTACACTGCAATTTTTCTCGTCTGTATGTCGTACAGTGTGGAACACCCTTGATCATACTATGTGGAAACCCCTTGGCCATACAATGTGGAAATAGAATAAATTCTACCCGAGTCGTACGTCATTAACTTCCTCACATACACTGATAAGATTTTCTTTGCACCGTACAATGGTATGTCATACGATTGGTGCCCGTGCAAGTCTGTACGATGTTAGGCCATACTGTGCATAGGATGAAACATGTCCGTATGCTCAAGCATCTCCTAAGCCATATGATGTTGCTCTATATGTTGTGAATTTCTTCTTGTCTTCACCATAACAGAGAGTAAACAAAAATAAAATAATACCAGAAAATAACAATTACTCATAGCAATGTTTCAAGAAGATATGTCTTTGTATTCATTCATTCAACAGATGTTCAATAGTTACAAGATACATGCATTTGGTCCCTGATTATGAGTACAATAAAGAAATATATAGCAAGCCGACGTTGGTTGAGAACACCAATCGTTGGTAACTACCAATTGTCAACCAACTATTGAGGACTAATTACATATTAACTTATTCATTCATTTATCTATTGACAACTACAACCTACTACTTTACAAAATTTGGACAAGAAGTAGGTCTCAAATTTCAAAGTTCTTCTAGTTGATAGTATATCATGACTATTTATGTTGGGGAAGAAGTGGGTTGCTTGCCCTTGTAGGGTCAGTAAGTACACTGGGGGCATTGCTCTGCTCAAGCAGTGTTTAAAGAAGTGTCTACCATATTGGTTGTGTGACATTGTTAGAGAAGGGAGGCCTGGCTAGGCTGGTTCTAAAGAGGTGGAGCTCGAGTGACTAACTCTTGATTCATAAAGGTGTGAAGGAGTTCAATGATGGATGTGAAGGTGTGTCACAAGGTGTAGTCAGCACATCCCCTGTGAAATTTGACATGCTCCAAACAGCGAAGCTAACAGTTCTTTCTTTATATATGGCATACCCATATTACTTCCTCATACTTGGAGAGGAAGATACTGCTAACCAAACCTAGCCAACCATCTCTTCTTTTAGATGGTGGAGACTAACTAACCTACTCCTTTTCCACTATTTTCTAGTATAGAACAACTGCCCATTACCATTTGTTAGCAGAGAACAACTCCCCATTACTTTCCAATACAAAGATAGAGGAGTCCAACAACCTTCCACAAGAAGCGCAGTGAACTCACTCCTTCATGCCACTAATCTGCAAAATCTAGACACCCTTTTAGCCAACAATGCAGACAAGTGTAGTGACACCCACTTCTTCAGTACCACAGAACATAGCAAAACCTACTTACATACTTTAGAAAAGGCAGCATCACCTTGCAACTAACACCAACATAAAGCCAGCAGGCACAACATGCACTTCCTCCTAGTCTTTAGTCATCATTTCAACTTCTTTGTTTACCTTTTCCCAAAGGGGAACCAAAACAAATAAATTTGAGTTAAAACTCTTACAAAAATATAACTAGTACTAATGGCAACAATGGGCAGGAAACAAGAACAGTCACTCTGAAGAATGACTGCTTCTTACCACACAGCTTTCTTCCTCCTCCTTGAAACACCTAGTTTAACCTTACCCAAACAGGTAAGTGAACAACTTACTCATTCAAGCTAAGCCTATTGCATACTTCAGATGCTCCTCCAAAGAAAGTGTAAGAAACTAAGCCATCACAAGCATTAGAAGACATTTCTCAATTTCTTGGAAACCAGGGATCCACTCCCTAACTTTACTTGCACCCTGTAAGTTAACAAGTTACGAGGTGATACAATTGGCAAGAGACTTGCAAAACTGATTACTACAATATTTATTTCACCTTGCTTGAGCATTCAACCAAAGAAAATGTCAAGAAAATCACAACATTCAACGTCAATCAAATAAGGTCCATGTTTACCAAAAACCCTTCAAATGTATATTTTGGATCATTTAAACAAGCTACTTGTATTATATCTAAACTGAAAATTTTCTATTTGAATAGTTTAGACCTGGCCATAGGTAATGATATCTCAGGTAAAATGTTTGTGAGTAAATTGAAGCTAGAATAATTTTCATAAATACAAAACATAGTTTATTACCACAGGAGTTTTTGCAAATGACCACTCCACTGGATTGTATTCCTGTTTGGCTACTTGGCTTCCATCTCTGGTGCGCATGACCTGAATGCATAAACAAAAGAAAAAACTGAGTGGAAAACAAATATATCATGAGATCTGAACAATAACTGTACACAGAATAAATAAAATTCTGCTAAGCATTATCTTCAGAAAATGCAGCAGAAAATGATTCATGAACAAAGAAAGATTTGATGAAATATACTTTTAACAGTACATAGAATCATATGTGCATCTTTGTTGTACAACCACTGTTCTCCCTATTTTGAATCAACATTTGCTTGCACTGACTAAGTTTATCTTTCCTTCATCTTTTCCCCTTAAATTGAAAATGCAAGTTCAAATTTTTCATCTTCTTCAGTTTTTATTCTGAGAGTCCTTGTTATCACCTTTATCACAATTTTTCACACAGCTACTATAGCAATGCATAGCTATTTTATGCCATTGCTGCAAAAGGCATTCTTGTCATAGTGATGCTCAAGGATCAAGAGAGATACCAATCCTATTTGAATAGTAATGTTTTACCACTATTGCAAAAGGCACTCTTGTCTTAACAATGCCACTATTGCAAAATGCATTCTTGCATAGCACTGCCACTATTGCAAAATGCATTCTTGCATAGTGATGCCTCGGGATGTCATGTCCCTTGCCCCCTGAGGCCGACATGCAACACTTCAATTGCAAAAGTGTTTTCAAACACTAATTTTGTACTTAGTAAATAATAAATATTAAATATAAAATATACTTCAAATTAAAATTCTAAAAATTAAAAGTGGGTGCTCAAATTTAAAATGCAGTTTGGTCGCCTAAGCTGGGCCACATGCCCTATTTTTAAGCATCTATTTATTTGCATTTTCAGGTCGCTGAAGGCATGCTAGGGTTTTCAGACAGATTTCACCAATTTGTAGCACTTCTAGAATGCAAACCCTATCAAGTGTTAAAAGGCCTGAAGTTTGACAAGCCACAATCCCTGTGCACTGAGGTTGTTTGGAGGCGATTTCACAAACAGATTTAAAACAAAATCTGCCATAGTCAAGAGCTCATCACTAGATGATGTGGGAGACCTAGGCAGCCAAACTGAGGAGCAGCAGTTGATTTAGGTCTAAGGAAATTGGCCCTAGATAGGAGCACTTGCAAGTATCACACGGGAGGCTAATGCATAAACATAAAACTGGGTCCTATTCTAGGAATGCACCATCGGGGCAGCATAGGAGACCCTTCCATAAGGATTTTTTGCAGCCTAAGGTACTACCTCCTAAACCAAGCAAGATGGAAGAATCTAAGAATGAGCTTCGAAGGAAGTAGTAGTGTTTCACATGTAGAGAGCCATGGGAGCCAAGACATAGATGCTTGGAAAAGGGACAAGTACATTTCAATGAGGTAGTATCTGATGATGATTTAGAGGTTGAGGAACCCAAGCCTGAAATTGTCTTGGATGAGATTGAACATGAGAAGGTAGGAAGAGATGCTTCAGGAGGCACACTTGAAGCATTTTCAGGAGCACCTAGATATCACCCTCTTCGAGTTAGAGGAGTTTTACAGGGTTGTAGGGTGATAGTTTTGATTAATAGAGTCAGCAACCCACAACTTCATTGATGAGGGTTTGGTAGCTAAGTTGGATTTGAGGACAGAAGAATTTGAGAGATTTAATGTGGCAATGGCTGAGGGGTTTACTATTCCATGCAAACAAATAATTCAACATATGGAGTTGACTCTAGGAGGGCACAAGATGCTAGATGATTTCTATGTGGTCGGCATTGGTGAGATGGATTTGGTCTTGGGAGTGCAATGGTTGCACTCACTTGGGAAGGAGGTAGTCCTTTGCGGCCTATTCAATGAGGGTCCCATGGTTGTTTCAGCTAAGAGAATGGAGAGGGCTTTTCGTAGGGATTAAGTAACTTGGGAAGCAAAGTGTTTAATTTGTTGGCGTTTAAATTCGCACCTCTGGAATGCATATTTGAAACGGACAGCTATGCACAGATAAACTGCTCTTCAAATTAGGAGGGGAAGCTCCCTCTTGCTGATGGTGTTTGAAAGAAAGTAAACTAAAACTAAGTTGCCTATCTTTTTGATCAACTTAGAGCACAAGGTTTTTTAAACACAAACGCCGCAGCTGAGATTTTCCGATTTTAAGGACTTCAACTACGACTAACTTAAACTAAAGACGTTTCTGGCTTCTCAAGTAATAGCAGAGCGAGAGAAGCAAGAAATTAACAAGGTAGATTTCTGACAAAAATACTTCAATAAACTATCTCCCAACAAACATCTACACACTTCAATGCAAGTTGAAATCTAGCTCATACAAATAGAACATAAATAACGGAAATTTGAGATTTTGGACCAAGGCAAAGGAGGCTCATGATTTTATTACTCAAATCTCTAGAACAAAACCCACTTCTAACATGCCTGGAACAAGAAATTGCAGCTAAAGAGGCTTGCAATCTTGCTCTTCACACAATAGAAACAGCAATCACACTAACTCCTTGTTGGCTAAAGAGGCTCAACAATTTGCTTATCACAACACGATTGAACAATACTTGAGTAACAAATAGAAGGCACAATAGGCTCAGCGTTTTGTTCTCACTAGCACGGTTTTAACTAAGTGAATTGAAACTGAATAACAACTTGCTGCAATTCAGGCTCGCAATTTGCTATGACAATAACCGTTAAAGAAACTAATGAGCAAAGGCTCTTATTTATAGAGAAGCAGAGGAGTAGGGAACCCTAAAATCTCCTTGCTTTCACAATCTAGGGCTTGCTCAGCAAGCAAGCTTTATTACTAAATCTAGAAAGAAGATAACATCTAACACCTAAGAAAGCAGAAAAAGCGGGAAACGCCAACTATTACATTTTATCTTATTTCTCTTCTCAAAGAATGGATAAGGATCATTCCAAGAATAGAAAGAAAGCGGGAAAGAAAGCTTCTAGAAGAAAGCTGCTTTAAAGCTCGATCACATCCGCTAGGAAATTAGAAACTATGTCCCAGTTCGGTGCATCTATGCCCTCAATAGCAAAGCACCGCTTTTCAAGAATATCTTCAGCATCTGCGATAGACCCAAGGAAATCTTCGACCTCATTGGCTGCTTTCTCGAACTTTGCTGACATCACGGAAGTGTGACTTGGCAGTCTTATGTTTTTCTTTCATCCACTTCTGTGCAATCTTCTTATTATATTTGTTTTTATGCATCTCCCATATTCTTTCACATTCACCCTTTGAGATAGCAACGTTTTCAGGCCATGGGGGAATGGAAAAACACTTCTCGATCATATCAGGCTTTAGACTGCAAATCAATCTGCCATCTGCTGACTAGATCTCCCTAGTGGCCGGGTTGTAATGCTTGATGCAAGCGATTACCAACTCAAGACTCTAAACTGATATAGGAATAGACGCTGCTGCGAGGAGTCCAGAATGTCCCAGGTTCCTGATTGAGGTGTTGCCTGCGCTCTCCAAGGCATGTAGATCGAACACCGGCTTGATATGATGCAAGTTTGTCTCAGCCGTTTTGATGTAGTCATGATAGAGAGCTGATTCAGTCTTGAAAACATTGGGAGTGTACTCCATTTCGGAAAACTTGAAGAACGACTGTAAAATCGCCTTAGTTCTGACAAGTTTTGAGCAATTTCTATTTTTAGAATGCTGATTTTCTTGCTCCAACGGACAAATTTTTTGAAATTTTTTCTGAGATATGGGTTTTGTTTAGAAATTCGTTACAAGACAACCCAAATCGTCCGTTCTTGAAAATTTTGAATTTTTCCTAAAAAACAGCAAACCCTAATTTCTCCAATTTTCCCCGAAAAAAGCTGGCACCTGGGTTTTGTTCAAAATATGATTAGAAATGGACCTAGTTGATTAGATTTGTAAAATACTGAGGTTTGATAAAAAAAGCAGCCAACCCTAGGTTTGAAAAAAAAAACTGTGATATGGGTTTTCTTCAAAAGACTGATTGGAAAGGACCCAGATGGTTGAAAACTGAATGCACTGAGGATTTCACTAACATGCAAAATAAAAGCACTTGCTGCAACTTGATGAAGTTCTTGAAAATTCCCTCAGAAGAACGAAGTGAAAAGACCCAAATGATTGAAAAATGGAATGCCTTGGTCTTCTTCTTGAAAAGTTTGATCTTTTGGATGAAAAAGCTTGAAAAAGCAAGGGTTTATGTTGCTGGTCTGAAAAATATGATGAAAAACCAGCAAGCTAAGCACTTGAATCTTGAAAAATTTCTTCAAACTTGCTGCTCCAACTTTCTCCTTTGAACGATACCTGCAAAAATAATGAAAATTACATGAAAGAATGATGTTAAATAGACTTTAGGGCTTTGAATTAGGTTTTGCTTTCTTTGCTTTTATTTCCAAAACCCTAAAATCTTCAGTTCAATGCATTTGGACGCCATCCTTCTTTACTTGTAAATTTGAAACTTTCGAAAACTTCGAAAAATCTAGAAGTCGGGCGCCCACTTCACCTAGTGTTAGCCAAATTTTTAACATTTTCAACTTTTCTTCATTTTGACCTCCAACTCTTCCTCTAATTTCCCGTTTGCAGATTGATCTGACAGGCGAGCTGAAGGTTTCACGGCGGAGCCGAACTGATTCTGAGAAAGATGTTCTGGAGGCACCTCTGGCGAAAAACTTGATCTTGACCTTCGAATTTATAGGTGCCTTTTCCTTCCAGGGGCACCCATTTTACCCAAAGTTAGCCATTTTTTCTGATCTTCAAATTCCTTCATTAGCTACTCTTCTACAAACGATCTCGTCGAATCTGGAGCTCTGGGCGTCGGATCAACTGACAGTTATGCTCATCGCGAAGCTGACGAAGAATTAGGAGGGGTCTTCTAGGACGAACTCTGTCAAAAAGTGAAGTTTAACCCTTCAAAAGTTTGGGCGCCCATCTTGGCTGGGGGCGCCCCTGTTCACCAGAGTTAGATTATTTCTTGATTTTTCTGTGTTTGCTTCTGAATCTTCGTTCTCAACCTTCATCGAACCTACTGTTTGGCTTCTTGAATCTGGTGACTGCAAACTCCGATTGACGTGTTGGATATCTCGTTGGAAAGCTAGATCAATTGTGAAGAGATCTCGTTAGACACTCATCTGCAAATTCATCTGTTAGATACCTTGAAAACTTGGGCGCCCTTCTTCACCAGGGGCGCCCAAACTTGCCAGCCTTAGAGAATTTTCTTTGATTTTCTCCAGAGTTTTGAAACCTTTATTCTGTACCTTCATCTTCGATCTGAATTTGCTGGAAGATAACCAGTCGGATGATCTGAAGGAGACAGGCACGTCGAAGCTGGCTGAGCTCTGAAAAGAACAAGCATATTTTTAAACATTAATTGTGAGATCAGATGCCTCAAAAAGCTGGACGCCCTTCTTCACCAGGGGTGCCCACTTTATCAACACTTAGTCAATTTTTGATAATTTTCAACTTTTTCAATCTGACATCAGTTTGAATCCCTCCTGTTCGGCCTTGAATTCTGGATGATTGAATGATCTGTTGACTACGCCGTTGAATCCGTGGCGGAGCTGACAGAGAATCGAACAAGTTTGACTGGGGGCATAAACCCTAATTTTGTCATCTAATGCCCTAAAAAGATGGGCGCCCTTCTTCACCTGGGGCGCCCAAATCTGACAGTGTTAGAAAATTTTCATCATTTTCACTTTGACTCTCCGTTCTTCGTGACAGCTTCACCAACTTGCTTTCTGCCGAATGCTCGAGTGTTGAATTTGACGCCTGGCAGCCGGCTGACCTCCATTGATGACCTCAGAGCTCCTAGTAGGCTTCTAAAAAAGCAGAATAGACCCAGTAGGGAAAAACTAATTATTTTGAGATTCTGACTGCACCAGCCTGATATGGACGTAATTTGAGCCAATCAAAATCAGTTTGGACCATGGCGGAACACCTTTCTATTTTTAGAAACTTTTGCTAGTACCCATTTCCAAGAAAACCCAGAAAAACCCATAAAATGTTACTAATTTTAAAAAATTTCTAAAAATAGCAGTTTTCCTAAAATTTAGGGATGAAAAACTGAGATCTGGGTTTTGTTGTTTAAGCTGCTCTGAGCAGACCCAGATCGTCAAAATTTGAAAATTTTGTGTTTCAACCCCTCATGCAAGACATGCACACCCAAATTTTGACCTTTTTGACTGATTTAACAAGACTTTTACTCATTTCTTCAAAATGTCTAAGTGTAACAAAAATTTTAATTTTGGGGTACAACATAATTATAGATATTGGCCCATCCAAGGATGAGAGGTCTTATCATGTTGACATTCAGTCCATCCTGGATAAACATAGCAAGGTGATCAATGAAATTCCTCCAAGTTTACCACCGGATAGGGGCTTTTAACATGTGATTGAGCTTGAGGAAGGAGCAAACCTGTCATCACTACTCCTTATCATTACACTCGGAGATAAAAGGAGGAGATTGAGAAGGAAATTGTAAGATACCACCCCTGTTTCTTTCCAAATTTTTTGCAATACTTCCCAATGATTTTCAAATAAACATTTTGTCA
Source organism: Sequoia sempervirens (assembly GCA_007258455.2). Lineage (NCBI taxonomy): Eukaryota > Viridiplantae > Streptophyta > Pinopsida > Cupressales > Cupressaceae > Sequoia > Sequoia sempervirens. The sequence continues at coordinate 33,783 of VDFB02388779.1, read as the reverse complement.
AACAGATTGAATGCCATTGATTTATTTTCAGTTTGTTTGTTAAGATGCCACTTGGAGAATGCTTTCAATTTATCAAATCATATTAACTTCATGAAATTCCATTGAGGCATTAAGTCAATATGTCAAACAGTTGGCATACATTAAACCATAGCAACAATAACCATCAGGAATTAATACTACAGCTTGCTACAAATGCACAGAATAAAGATATTTCAGACCCAACCTGAAAAAGTAGCCATTGGCATTGCAAAGATACAACTGTAACAATTCACCAAGATATGAACACTGAATATCCTCAACAATACACACCTTTGGTCTACAATACTTCCAGGTCATTAATGGACTGCTATAAATGCCCAGCTACAGGAAATATAATGGCTGTCAGTATAAGGGATCTGCTGTCGTTAATTTCACAAGGCCAGAATAGGGAACTTCTGCCTATCTTGCAAACATCTGACTCATCCACAGTGCAACTCCTGACTCTTATAGGCATCAACTATGAACAATAATCGACCAGCATTAACAAAAACCCAAGTCCAACATTAAAAGTATCCCATAAACTTCTCACACCTTCTCTGATCACAACTATCCAATCAGGTGACCTATCTGTATGCAACCATCCACCCACTTGCCTACTCTTGGTGGCCAAAGTACATGGCACGGACCCTCATATAATTAATCGCCCAACATAAAGGGAGTTTAACGGCTTGGAACGTGCAATATAACCTTGTAACTTCACATCTAACTGCTGGTAATTAGTGACAAGGGACAACAACAATTAACTTAGACGTCTCCACAACACCCTTGCTAAATCTTCAACCTGCACTAACAGATGTTAAACTCAGCTATGGTGAACATTAATTTCCTTGAATCTTATTTCCATCGCTCTATTCAAATACAACTCAAGTGTCCTACTTAGAAAGTAACACGCCTGTAAACCTGTATATGAATATGCCTCAACTCATGCAATCACCAATTTGATGAATCATATCGCCCAGCCTAAATTGATTAAAATCTGCAACTATTTCCCTCCATGGCACAAAAAACAAAAATTTAAACAATTTTGTCTTACCTAGCAAGACTTCTCCAAAAGTGCAAATAAAACCCTTCTATTCAATTACCGACTTTCTGCACAATGATGACTTTTTGATGAAATCGCTCAAACAGATTTTGAGGGTTTTTGTCCCCAAATCCCAAATATTTAGCACTCCGTCAATCCCTGGTTGGAACCACACCACCTTCCATGTTTTCATCTGTTAGGAAACCTTCGGGATTTTCATCCATCCGATGGTAAATCTGGCCACAGGCACAAATCTCCAAAAAGAAATTAACAATATTCTGAATAATGCAAATGAGCTCACAAAACTCCTTTTATAACATTTCCAAAAGCTTTTCGAAGAATAATATAAAATCACTTTATAAATTAAATATGCCTTATTACTCTAAAAAGTGATTTATATTATTATTTAAACATTTTCAACACCAAAAATCACTTTATTGGCATCCAACCTTTAAAAATTTCAATTCTCATTCCAACAAGCTATTATACCAAGGTGCCCATTAAATTATTTTAATAAAATTAGCAACCTTAGTAAAAATAAATAAATTATAGCTCATTAATACATCCAATTTGCAGAAATCATCAAAAAGCATCGAAATCAAAAATTGACTGCACTAGAGTGATACTGATGATAAATAATGAGAATTGGACATGACCAATGACTTACTATAAATAGATGCTCTCTCCAAGAATCTTGGAGAATACACCAGAAGCCAAAAATAACTTCAAAAAGTGCCATCTAAGTCCTCTAGATCATCTAAGCTCATTGGTAACATGAAATAACCTCTCTGATAAGGCTGACACACACCAAGAAGGTCAAAGCCAACTACAATGCAAAAGAACCCAAAAATGGGGACATTACAACAATCAAGGATTTGTTGGACATGGGGCAAATATGACCAAGCTCTAGCCCATTTGCTTCATCCATGGTGTTGGTCATGAAAAAAGATGGGACTATAAGGATGTGAATTGGTTATAGAGCCCTCAACAAGAAAGCAATCAAAAACCACCACCCTATACCCAAGATCGATGAGTTGATAGATGAGCTTCACAGTGTGGTGTACTCCAAAATTGACCTATGGTTAGGGTATCATCAAATCAAGGTTAGAGATGAAGATGTGCACAAAACAAATTCTAGGTGTCATTATGGGCATTATGAGTTCTTGGTCATGCCATTTGGGTTGAGTAATGTACCTACCGCCTTTCAATCATGCATGAATCACGTATTTGTCTTACAATTGAGGAAATTTGTGTTGGTTTTCTTTGATGATATCTTGATCTACAATAAGACATGGGAGGATCACTTGAAGCACATAAATGAGGTGCTTGGAATATTAGAGCAGCATTCATTCTATGCCAAAGCATCCAAATGTGAATTTGGTTTGACTAAGATATTGTATTTGGGGCATAAGATTAGTGCCCAAGGGGTTAGCGTGGATGAGAAGAATATCAAAGCAATAAGGGAGTGGCCTAGGCCTAGGACATTGTCACATTTGAAGGGATTTGTGGGCTATAGGAGGTTTGTCAAAGGGTTTTCACAACATGCAACCCCATTGATAGATTTGACAAGGAAGGGGGCCTTCTCATGGAGTAATTCAACACAAATATTTCAACAAGCTCAAGGAGGTAATGAGTTCATGTCCTATTTTCTACTGTTCCAAAATTTTCACTTACTTTTGTTTTAGAATGTGATGCCTCAAAAGAAGGAATTGGAGCAGTTTTGATGCAAAATAAGCACCCAATAGCATTTGAGAATAGGAAGCTCAAGGAGATGGAGAGGAGTTTCTCAATTTATGAAAAATATATGTTAGCAATCATGCATGCACTAGCCAAATTCAACCAATACTTGGTTTGTGGTAATCTTGTGGTAAAAATGAATCATAACAACTTGAAATTCTTCCTCAATCAAAAGGATTTGAATGATGGGTAGCGAAACTAGGTAAGTAAGCTACAAGCCTATGATTTTGACATTGAATATGTTAAGTGGAAAGAATAATGTGGTGGCTGATGCACTCTCTAGGAAACCTTATTTTTGTTCTTCGACTGATATAACTATTGAATGGAAGGTTTCTATAATAGCTGAATATGCCAAGAACACCTTTGCTATTGACATTTTAGAAGGAATGCTACAAGATGATAGGTACAAAGTAGTTGATGAGCTCATTCTTTATAAGGATCAAGTGTATCTTGTACCAGATTCAAAGGTGAGGGAGCAAAATTTGGGGGCATGTTACTACCCACCACTTGCTAGTCATCTAGGGTGCTACAAGACATACAAGTAGGTAAGGGAGCGTTTTTCATGGAAAGGGCTCAAAAGTGATGAATTGAGGCATGTTAGGGAGTGTTTGGTTTGTCAACAAAACAAAACAAAGCATGTGTTTCAAGCTGGTTTGTTGCAGCCCACACCCATTCCAAATTAAAAATAGGAAAATATCCCCATGGATTTCATCACAGGACTACCAAAGGTGCAAGGTAAGGATTGTATCTATGTGGTTATTGATACTCATTAAATATGCTCACTTACATGAGAGATTTTTAGACTTGATGGGCTGCCAAGGAACATTATAACTGATAGGTACAAAAAAAATTCAACTTGTTTGGCAAGAACTTTTTTGATTGTCAGGTATGGAATTGACCCCAAGCACCAACAATCATCCTCAAGCCAATGGGGAAACAAAAATTGTGAAAAAATGGATAGAGGGTTACTTGAAGAACTATGTTACAAAGTAGCAAATAGCATGGGTTAGGTGGCCGCACCTTGGGGCATATTGCTACAATTCTACTCATCACATGTCCATAGGTATGATTCATGTTAGCATAAATAGAATCTTTACATATCTAGTTAGGACATCTTTCTTCTAGGATTGACCTATTCACCCTTACACCTCACCTCATGTGGTTGATAGATGTGTCCTCATCACTTGAGACACCTATTGCATGCAAACCTTACACATGTTCACACACTTGTCACTTGAGCTTAGATGTGTATCACATTTGGAGGGGTAGTCAAAGTTTAACCCCTACCTTCTCACCTCCTCATCCTTGTCTATATATGCAAGGATTCTATGTATATTTTGCATACTCTCATCTGTATATGATAGGAATTTCTATTGTGCTCATTGTGTTTCACTAGTGGAAGGTTATATTGTGCTTTCGGATTCTTGCAAGTTTTCTAACACGGTATAAGATCTAGTTTTGGTTGAAGGCACTGGTTTGATGCTTGCATGAGATTGCTCGACTTTCTTAGCTTATTGCATACCAATGTTTTGTCCATGATTGTACCTCTCCTCCCATCAAAGTGACTTCAGCACATAGCTATATCATCGGAGTGTTGTAGAGCCAAACAAACACCACCATTGCATTTGAAAGGCCCGAGAAACGAAGAAATACTATTTGTTTGGCAAAAAATGTAACTTTATTTTTTTGCAATTTTTTTGCCCCTGTTCCTTGTAACATACAACTATATGACCATACATTGTACATAATTTCGTACTACATGGAATTCTTGTTTCAAAGGGAAATTTTTTATTGCAAAATCAAAGTTTGCAAGTTTCCTAATCAATTTTGCAGTTTATAGGGCAAAATTTTGCCTGGTTAGTGGCAAAACCAATGGTTTTTGCAAGTTTTCACTTGTTTGTTATCTGGTTGAGGGTTTGGAAGCCACCATTATCTTGTGGGCATAGATATTATAATCTATATCCCTACCTAAGCGGACCCTTTCCATTGTTCACCCACTACACAGATGGCCATTCTCATATGTTGCATGGCCCTCTACTCTATCCATAGGTGGAAAACCTTTGTCACATTGCCACTATCTGCGTTCTTGTGTTGAGAAGTTGTGCATATCATCATTCCATGACTTCAAGAGGCGTAGGGAATTGCAACCTGTGCACCACATACTCCTTCACACCTCAAAGACTTGGGCTCATTACCAAATAATCATTCAAGGAAGTGGATCCTCTACCTGTGAATTTCTTCTCCATGCAGTCTCCTCCTCAGGAACGGCCATGCAACCTACAAGTACAGGGATTTGGCTCATAGTCAACAATGCCAATGGATTTCCAGTTGTGAAATGTTTTATCATGATAGAGATCGTGAGTTTTTTGTTTCAAGGCTTTCAAGGAATCTCCTTTCACTTGTTTTGGCCCTTCTCAGCCTACACTTGGAGAACTAATAGCAACACTTGCGCCTATCGACTTGTACATTTGGTATCCTAAACATTGATCACCATACAACATCAAGGATTTTTTTTGCCTAAAGATTGCCTCCAAGAAGCGAAATCTGCAAATGATTCTTGCAGATCCCAACACCCTCCACACTAGCGAGTAGCCACTCCAAGAACAATTGTGTCATTTTAGATTTGTGAATTGTGAAGGCGTCGAAGGTGAGGCAAGTTAATGGGCCTCTTGTTGTCCCTAACAGCAAAGCAAAAGCGGGCGCCTATCAGCTTCTTATTGCAGTTGTAAGACTTGAAGGACTTGGCTGCTAGGCAATTTCTCCAGCAAACTTGTCGCAACTAGCATCCTTCCCCTATTTTGGGCATTCCTGAGGCCACATTGAGCCCTCATCTTGGGCTTTCTCGCAACATCTATTGTTATCTCTTTTTTTGCAAGATGTTTGTAAGGGCGTATTCTTTGGCACGACCCTTTCACATGCTACATCGAAGGCTTGCACATTGGTTGATCTAGGTTTGCTAGAGGGCTCAAAAGGGAGTAGTTGTATTGATTCACAACATCTTCTAGGACGAGTGACCTTGATCCAAGTAGTAAAGTCATCAAAAACATTGAGGTGCTTCATAGATTATTCTGCGACAATGCCCTCAACAGGCACCTACTAGCACACTCCCCATCAACAACTTTTTGAGATTGGGCTCAATACATCTCGAGCTCCTCCACTCTCCACACATGACCCCATCCTCAATCTAAGGCCCATGACTTGATTTTCACATACCCAACGGTCTTCCTCTCATACATGAGGACTTCACAACTGCACAGTCCACATTCCTATGTCGTGTAAAAGATGAAGGAAAGAGAAGCTTTGACTAGTTTGTTGGGAGGATTTGGGATTCTTGCGAGCTTGAAAACCCTAGCATTCTATGTTCTTTATTATGTTAATGGTTTATGTAACCAATCAATATTTAAATGTTATCTTTATAGTGACTGTAGTTTTTATGTTAAGGAAAAGGTCAAATTTTTTTATCCTTAAACATCTAAAGTCACCCTTTAGTCGTTAGCTATTTAACAACTAAAGGTCTAGATAACCTGTAACATTTTATGTTAGCAGTCGAATTTGACTATAAGATTATCTTCATATGCTTATAAGGGGGAGCACATTTTCCTTCTGAAATATCTTGCAAACGGGGAGTCAGATTTTCAAGTGTAAATAGTTGACGAGAAGCTGATTTTGTTGCCAAAAAGTTGGCATTGAGATGATTTTGATTTTGTGTTGTTTTGATGTAATTTTTTGGCCTTTGAAGCCATATTTGTAAGCGAATTTCAGCGGAGCTTAACTTGCACCCTAAGAGTCAAAACTTTGCAAACTGTTTTTGACAAGTAGTAAAATTTTGCAAAGAATTCAAATTTGCATGTTATTTTAAATTTTGGATAAGACGTTTTGTAAAAATCGCTATGCATTATAAATGGTCAATTTTGGCATCCAAACTTAACAAACATTGTGATTTCTCTTGTACATCATTTTGGGGGGCCTAAAATTAGTAATAATCAAGGGGGGTGTCTTAAGTTGTGCCTTTGAGCACTTCCATGAGTCGTGTCTCAAACACTTCCACATTTCCCTTAAAAGCATTTTTCAGCACTAATCATTTTGGGGGGATCTAAACTTGAATCAAAGGGGGGTGTCTTGAGTTGTGCCTTTGAGCACTTCTATGAATTGTGTCCTAAGCACTTCCACATTTCCCTTAATCATTTTCTTCTACTTGTGATTTTGTTGGTTATAATCATGTCTCCAAATCCATGGAAAATCAAATATGATTATTGTGCAAGGAAAAAGCATACCATAGATGAATGCATGTTCTAAAAAATTAATGACTCGACACTTTGCTTGGAAACTTCATCAATTAAAACAGCTTTACATTACACATGGAATCAGCTTGCTATATTCTTCTAATCTAGCACTTGTAGAAACATCTAGTCTCACTCGGACGTCTTGTGAGACATCACCATCGTTTAGAGATGAACAATGTAGTCCGTTGACATGCATTGAGATCTCCTCCCCTATTGCTATATCTAAATCTAGAGTTGCTTCCTTGAGAAATTCCAAAGATTCCTTGCACCAAGATATTGATACAAGTTTTCCAGCACATTGGGATGGATTTCTACCAAACATATCATCTTTGTTTGTAGAGTTCCACATTGCGAATTTGGAAGATAGTATTGAGGACATCGATCTTCTCTATGATGACAATTCTTGCGCTACTACAGAGTTTAGAGACGCTTCACTAAGAGCATCTAAAGATTCTTTACAATAGGACTTCACATGGGATTCAGATTGTAGTTATATGGCATGCATTGACATTCCATACATCAGTTCTTTGGACATTACTGCTCTTGCCTTGCCTACATCAGCTTCTATAGTGGCAGATTTTGTGGATATTCATGAATCCACATCTTCGACTCAATCATCATCATATCAATATTTGTCACAATTTAGCATTTGCTTGGAGGTCATTGAACATCATTCAAAGACGTCATTTAATTTTTTGGATCATGTGCAAAATTCAAAGACATTCATCCTTCTTCTTGTATATTCCTATCTGGAATGGGAAGTCATCTTGCACACCTTTGTGGTGTTGTTTCTTCCCAAGGAAAGAAATGTTGTTCATCAATCGTGGATCATCTTCACTATCCAATGTCGATCATCTACTAGCACTACAAACATCATTTTGAGGGGAGGTTGCATGGTTTCTCTTCTCATCTCAGTTTTGAGAGGGAGCATTCATTTGCATGGAGTTCATTCTTTCTCACATTTTTGGGGGTTCACATAGACCTTCTCTCCTTTCTCTCCTATGGGGGGAACATGTATTGTACTTTGTGTTGTAGTCCTAGCAGGGTCATCGTAAGTCCTTCTATCACCTATCTTCTTCAATTGTACATTTACAGTGTATCATTTCTCTTTTGGAGAGAAGTTTTGTTCTCACTAGATTTTCTCCTTTGCTTATGAGAACTTTGTACATGAGTACCTAACATGGCTAGTAGCCCAGACTCATCATCCTTGCATACATTACTCACCAAGTTGCACTTAAGGGGGGATGTTAGTGTAAATAGTGTATTTACATATCTAGTTAGAACATCTCCCTTCTAGGATTGAACAATTCACATTTAGCTTAAGTTTACTTAGGTTTTTTATGCTTTTGTCTCACCTCATGTGGTTGAGACATGTGTCATCATCACTTGAGACACCTATTGCATGCACACCTTACACATGTTTACACACTTGCCACTTGAGCTTGGATGTTTAGCACATTTGAAGGGGTAGTCAAAGTTTAACTTCTACCTTCTCACCTTCTTATCCTTGCCTATATATGCAAGGCTTCTATATACATTTTACATACTCCCACTTATATATGATATACATTTTTATTGTGCTTATCTAGCTAGTTTACCAACAACTACTTTCAAGGAACTCTATGGTTGTGATGTTATTTCATTCATGGATTTAATTCTTTTGCATATTAGAGTATCGGGGGCTAGAGATTTGATTCAACAAAGCTTAGACATTGTGAATGCACTCAAAGAAAATCTACAGCAGTCCCAAAACCGGCACTAATTGCCACTGAATTGAAAGGATTTTTGAAGTGGGAGACATGGTATTTTTGAGGTTACAGCCCTGTAGACAATCTTCCTTCAAGGGAAGTGATGCTAAGAAGTTAAATCCATGATTTTATGGACCTTATAAGATCATACGGAGGATTGGTAAGGTTGCATATGAACTGGAACTTCCAGAGAACAACAAGATTTATAACATTTTCATGTGTCATGCCTTAAGAAGGCCCTTGGACAATAGGTTACTCCTTCGATGGAGCTGCCCCCACTTGATGATGAAGAGAAATTGGTCTTGGAGCCCGAAGCTATCATAGATATGAGGGAGAAAAGGCTAAGGAACAAAGTTATTCCAAAGTATTTGGTGAAGTGGAAGAATTTTCCACTCGAGGATGCCACTTGGAAAAGGGTGGAGATTTTTGAGCATTTGAGTTTGAAATTACTTGCGAACAAGCAATCTTGAGGAGGGAGGAGTGTCATGTCCCTTGCCCCTTGAGGCTGACATGCAACACTTCAATTGCAAAAGTGTTTTTAAACACTAATTTTGTACATAGTAAATAATAAATATTAAAATATAATATATAATTTTAAATTAAAATTTTAAATATTAAAAGTGGACGCTCAAATTCAAATTCCAGTTTGGGCACCTAAGCTGGGCCATGTGTCCTGTTTTGGAGCATTCATTTATTTGAATTTTCAGGTTGTTGAAGGCATGCTAGAGTTTTTGGACAAATTTCACTATTTTGTTGCACTTCTAGGACGCAAACCCCGTCAAGTGTGAAGAGGCCTGAAGCTTGACAAGCCGCAGTCCCTGTGTGTTGAGGTTGTTTGGGAGGCGATTTTACAAACAAATTTAAAACAAAATCCGCCACAGCCAAGAGCTCATCACTGGACAGCGTGGGAGACCTGAATGGCCAGACTGGGGAGCAGCAGTTGACTCAGATCTAAGGAAATTGGCACCAGATAGGAGCACTTGCAAGTATCACATGGGAGGTTGATTCATAGACTTAGAAGTTAGAACTAGGCACAGATTATCCACCTACATAAGGACCTGTGATCAAAGAAGCAAGAAATTGAGGATTGCATGCCTCAATCCTTCATTGTGGAGGTGAGTTCTCATCCCATTTGGGTGATTGTATCCTAATGCATCTGGTTTTCCCTTCCAGGAGTCACAGCAGGTCAAAAACTTTTGGAAATCAAATCTGAATCAGTCAAGGATTACCATCATTCATCACAGTTCTTCCATCAGCAATAAATTCTGTACTTTCATGCTTAGACTTTAATGCATTTTGAGACTGTTAATTACTGGCTATTTTCAAATAGTGTGTGGTATCTGAGTTGTCATTTTACCTCTGTGTGAATGGTGAAAGTTTTAGCTTCAGCTTGCAATTATATCACTAACAGTTTAGGTTGCAGACCTAAGTTTTAATTCATCAGGTCAGATCTGATTGAAAATACAAGGATAAAACCCTAGGATCATAACATGGGATAGAGGTATATCAATCCCAATAAGCTGAGGGCAATTTCCTGAAAATTTGTAAAATAATGAGACACTATTTCAAAGAGACATACCTTTGGCATATAAAGAATAGAGTCCTTGTTCAACATGAGATGAGCGGCATCCTCCTAGTAATTAGACCAGAAGAACAACTTACCAAGCACACTACATGTTGATTCTATATCTGCCTAAACCAAACAGGAGACAACACTTTTCTGAATGTATCTCTGACTGCCCAAACACATTACATGTTGATTTTATATCTGATTTAACCAAAAAGAAGAAACTTTTTCTCATTGTATCTCTGCAAGCAAAGAAGTTTGATTTAGTCTGCCTATAGTTTGGGGTAGAGACCTGGTTTACCATATTACTATGTTACCAGTTCGGGTTCAGGGACAGGTGCGGGTACAAGAACCCGGTACATGGGTATGTGAAAATTTTTTTTAGGGGTTTGGGTACGTGTGTGTGTATATATATATAAATGTATTATATATACAAACAAATAAGAGAAATATACAGAATTGTAAAACTAAATCATTTCATAGTATGATACTTGATCAATCTAAAGTAAATACGAATAATTCTTCAAATAAAAATAAAGTAAACAATGCAAATAAAATAATATATATCTTAAGTAGTCATAAAGTAAAATAAAATGACTCTTCAGGAAATAAAATAAGCTAATAACTCAAGACTAATATCTCTCGGTGAGATGTATTTAAGATGTCTGTACTAGTATCTAACAAGAAATCAGTACTTCAGGCTTTTATGGCATATGAAACTTAGAACACAATTTGTTACATGAATTAAAGGAACATATTTTACAGAATGTATGCATAACAAGTTCTCTTGTAAGAACCATTTCAATTGAAGTTGAAAATGTTATTTTGATACATTTCTTTGGGTAGTTGTCAGACTGTTCATCATAATTGTTTGTATTAGTGATACCTGTTTTTATTTTCAATTATCACTAGTGCCGTCTTCATTTTAATATTTTATGATTTTTCTTGAAGAACTTGGGTAATTATGTACTTCTTATCAATTGTTTTTAATCATATTGGTTTCTGTTTTGGACTTAATGGTCTCCATACCTGCAGCTTATTTTTTTGCATTATTTGTAATCTAAAGGGCATTATTTGTAGTCTAAGTCACAAGGTTCGCCCAGGTTCTCCTGGGTTCGTGCTGGGTGCGCACAGGGTGCACGCCCAGCACTGTGGGTTTGCACGGGTGCGCGGGTGTGCACACCCTGGCGAACCCACAGTGCTGGGTGCACACCCTGTGCGCACCCAGCACGTACCCGCAGATGAACCCGAACCGGGTGCGTACCTGAACCAGCTTCAGGGCCTGCGGGTACGAACCTTGCATCTTAGCCATATTACTATCAAAAGCAAATGCATACTGAGGCATCATTGAACAAAATAAATTTAGATAAGCTATAAACAAATATGAACCCAAAAAAATGGCATAAGGAAATTAGAGTCATGTCAAGTTGGGGTTGCTAAGAAATGTTTTTGCAAAGATAATGAATAACCCACATGGATAGGGAGTTTAGATTTATTCCAGCTCAGAGTTCCCTGGAAACCCTTTCACAAAATTGTAATCCATGGGGTTTCTAAAGGAAAACATGCAGGATAAGAGACTAAGGAGGAGTTATTATATGGTGCTTTTACCAAAAAATTGGGCATTGCTTGCAATGGTCTAGCCAGGTTTCTGGGTGCTCTAAAGCATCTATTATGTTTTTTTTATCTGTCATGTTCCCAAAATTGTAACACTGCAATATAGAAACAATGAAATACAAATAAATAGAAAATACATATAAATATGACAATTCCATTTCAATTATGATAACCCAAAATAATATTATAATTATGAGCATAAATGACTACCATAAATATTATAATATCATTACAATAAATAACAAATATAAAATAACCCTAGCCCAATTCATAGACTAAATATTAAATATAAAATAAGCAAATATAAACAAATATTAAATATAAAGAAAAAAATAATTGACATATGAAGTAGTAAAGAACAAACACACAAATGAATATCCATACATATACAAATGAATGTAATCTAAAACATCATTATAATTATACTATGTGTTATTATCAATAAACCAAAAGCTAAAAGCATTGGTGGGCCAGCATAGCATTAAGAATAACAAAAGTCAAAATAACAAATAAAGCAGAAGCCAAAAGTCAGCACAAGGAAAGACACGACCATTCAAAGACCCACGGTTTGGGAAGGATGTGATCTTCCACCAAATCGTGGGGTATTTTAATAGACACTCAAGAAACTTCAAAAACATCATCGGGTGGGGGAAGAAAGGAAAGAAAGACTAAGGCATTGGTGGATGAGACAAATAGGAGGATATTCAGAAATATTAAGAGCAGATCTTCATCGAATGGAATAGAATGGAAAATAAATATAATCTGAAATATATTGCTGATTAAAGGAGTTTAAAAGGTAGAAATCTAAATAGGAAATAAAGACAGAAATAAAATGGATATTTCTGAATATAGCAGTAAATATATTATATATATATATATATGCTCATAACTAGTGATTATTGGAAGATTGAAATTAATTAGAAATAATTATATAATAATATAATTATGAAATAGATATCTATTATATACAATAATGATGCTTGCAGCAATTATTGAGCCTTATAAAGTAATTACGATCTTAATATAAAAATGGATAGATTAATATTTACTTATATATGTTTTTATCCTATGATCAATCAAATGTAAGATTGAAGGAAGGCGATTAAGGAATAAAGAGTCATGGGAAGACACAGCCGATTAGGTGATGTATTCACTTAGCAATAATATTTAGCATATTTTGAATATAAGAAATAGAAATTGCTAATCTGATAGAATGCTTTCTTTAATCTTATCATAATGAAAATTATTCTAGGAAATGATGAATTTAAAGAACCCTTGATAAATGAAAATATATTTGATGATAGGCATGAAATAAATCTTGAATAAATGCAAATGTATTTGATTGCTAAAAGATTGTCTTCTCCGTGCTTGTCCTCTATTCGGGAGGGTGAGCCATGGGTGAGTGGTGCCTAAAAACCCCACTTATGATTCCGCTGCGGCCATGGAGGGGTGGTAGGCCTGGAGGCCACTTAGGACCTTATGGTTCCTTTCTCCTAATAGGGTGAGTATCTCCCGAGGTGTTGCCATGAGTGGAGAATGCAAGTACTAAGCCATTGGTAAAGGAGGATTGTGGTGAACAACCTCCCGTGCCTAACATGAGGGCTTCAGGGCGGATCCACCCATGACACTCCTCATATGTCTTCATGATTGCTTTTATGATTATGTTTATATTTTGGATATCTAGATATTATCGCTAACAGTTATATGTGTAAGTGGAAATGTTATTTTGGTGAATGAAGATTTCAATCCAGAAATATTTCATTAGAGAAACACATTCCTTTTGAAAAAAGGAACCCCTAAACCTTATCTACAAGCGAATTCTAGGGCAAACCGGGTAAGGGACATTACATTATTATAGATGCTGACTCTACAAATGATGAATAAGATTATGAACTTTCATCATCAACACCACTTGCTTATGGATAACATTATTCAAAACATCTACTTCTTTGCAGATGAGTACAACAAGATCCTCTTTATCCATGTTTGGAGATCTGCAAACAAGCTTTTGGTATGCTATCTGAAGATAGCTGCCATGGTGGACAAAAGATATTAGTTTTTACATCATTACCTCCAATGCATATGCTGACCAATCTTGATCTTGATAGCAGATTCTTTCATTTGCTCTAATTGGACCTTCTGTTCTTACGTATTGGTTTATTGCTCCTCCTAATGGCCCATCTCTAAGTCCTTAAGTAAATTTGAGATTGCTTCATGAGCGGTTATATTTATTGCTATATTTTAATCTCCTTCTAGAAATTCTCTTTTAAAGTGGTCAACTGAAATTTGTACTAATTGTTGAAAGCTATCCACATTCCGAGCCATAAAGATGCATAGCTCATTGGTGGAGCACCCCAGTGCCAAGCGGGAGGTCCTAGGTTCAAGTCCTAGCTGATCTATGGAAAATAGCATGGTTTCAAAGACAAAATATGAGCCCCAAGTACAGAAGTGTGGCCTGAGGTGGGGAGCAGGGGAGGGATGCAGGGGGGAAAGGGGGGCAGTGGAAACAATTCACATATCACAAGGAGGACAGGTAGCTCAGTTTTCAGCATCATGGCAGCAAACAGGAGGTCCTGGGCTCAAGTCTTCACTGGTCCATTAAATTAACACTAATTTCTTTAAGAATTATTGCAGCAAGCATAGGATGTGCTTGGGATATATGTTAAACATTGGTGGAAGCTACCTGAAATCAGATGAAACTATAATACACTCAACAAATTAAGCTTGAAGGAAATCACCATCAACCTTCCAAATGATAGATTTTGCTTCAGCTTAAAGCAAACGTTCTTGGATTCCTCTCTCCCATACAATTTTTGCATTGTGTCTCTTCAGATCTCAGTTAATCTACTACGTTTCTACCTAATAATGAATATAGCTTTTGGCAACTTTTTGCTCTAACTTAAAGTGATGGAATTGTTTTTTGAATGCCAAATGAGTCTTAGTTCCTATTGTAATTTTACTTTTTAGCATTCTACAAGTCTCAATTCTAAATATATTCCTCAAATTGAAGAAACAAAATTCACAAAGTTGGTAGCATGTCACAAAGTTTAAAATAATGTGCTAGTGCAATACGTAGAACCCCTACACAAATTCAGACCATGATCTTTTCAATTTTCTACTCTGCCAATATCCAATGGATATTGATATTATTTTAGCATTGCCAATAACTATTATTTCTAAAATAACATAATTGCATTACAACTAGCCAATGAATGGCATATTCTTAGGTACAAATCAGCATAATTGACCAAAATGAATACTGGAAAGAGAACAATAAAACAAGATTAACTTACCATAGGCTTTGCAACTTCCTCAGCTTTTTCCTTTCCATATAGTTGTTCAATAAATGACAGAGCAAACTCAATTGTTGTGCCTGGACCACGACTTGTAGTAACTATTCCATCTTTTTGAACCCTTGATCCAACTGTTAGCGATGAAGATAGTTTTTCGATGAATGATGGATGACAAGTTGCCTAGTTTAAAAAAACTGAAAGCAGTCAAAATTGTGAAGTTCTGACATTTTATTCAAAAAACCATAGATACATTTTTCAGGCTTTGGAAGCTTGCTCAGTTGTTCAATATTCAAAAGCATGTCTTACAGACACCAAAGAACCAACCAATGTGATGGCAATAAGAAAATACAACAAAGTTCATTCCAATTTTTAAAGAGCAATAATAAACAATCCAAACAAGCACGGTTGAGTTTGTATTCCCTTTACAAATTATAGGGTAAAAGATGACTTTTCAAAAAGACTACTGAAGTTTTATGATCTTAGAAAAAACTAATAGGGTTGAATAATCTTACCCGCAATCCCTTCAATAGACCCCACGTCTCAAGAGCAACAGCTGGTGCTGCACATATGGCACCGTAAAGTCGACCATCTGCTGCCTGCCTTTTAGTAATGTTTTCTAAAATCTCACAGTCTCTAAGTCTCAAAGAACCTGGCATCCCTCCCTGAAAAGTTTAAAATTTCAGACAGCTCAATAATTTCTTATCTAGTCAGGTTTTGGCAATCAACTCAAATTCTTAAAAAGAGCATTTTTTTCATACCAAAATTACTCTACCCGATAATAATTGATTAATAGCTGAAGAAATCTAATTAACCTGATTCTGTGAATGTCAATTTTTGAAGGTTATTTTAGAAAGAAGAATATGCTATACAATGCAGTGAGCCCATGCAAGATTTGTCAGATAGTGTGCTTATCACAAAATGTGAAAGCTAAAGATATATAATTAACCTGTTTCTTTAGAAAAAGAAATTTTAAAGGTCATGCCATAAAAAAAATTGATATTTGATATACAATACACTCAGCCTATCAAACATGTATCAGATATTATGCTTTCTACAAAGCATGAATTAATTCCTATATTCATGAATATAAGTCAAATCTTACATAAAAGACATATGGAAGAAATGAACAGCAAGCATACTGGTAAAACAACGAGATCAAACATTTCTTCTGTGCAAGCAGAAATAGGCCTATCTGCAACGAGCTTTACTCTCCTTGAAGCCTCAATCTGCAGGTCTGTTTCCACAGATGCCACGGTCACATCAGAGCCCGCTCTTCTTAGAACATCAATCAAAATGACAGCCTCCATTTCCTCTGTGCCAAAACCAATTGGAACTAGAACCTGTAAAAGACATTTTCAGGTTACGAAGTCAGTAACTGACACAACAGGCCATCCAACTAGAAGCACTGACAGTCAAATTACCAAAAAAACGATACATAGTGGTAATCAAAAGATAAGTCATTCCAAGCTTCCTGATTTGTGATCACATGTTACATGCTAGTAAATTTCAAGTTCAGCAAAATATAAACAGGAAACATATTAAGAAGTAGAATCAGCACTGTTTGAATCTTCATAAAATCATGATTCTCAAAGTATCTTAGGATTTTGGTAGACACATAATGATGAGTAGGAACCACTCAAAATGAAAATCTTCAAACAACAGAAGTCTCAATTCAAAACAATTCAGATGCAGTTAATATATAGGCCATTACGACAGAAAAGTGTCTTACCAATGGCTAGAAGTATGCTTTAAGAACAACCCTATCTTTCTATTCAATTTACCAGCTATTATGTACATAAGCTCATATTTGTTATGTCATGTGCTGCCACATCCTTTGGTGTTTCATGCTTCAAGTATATAGAAGGGGTTTACTAAATAAAGATCTAAGTAGAATTAGTTAAGTTGCTAGCTATTGTGTATATAAATTTGTATTTGCAATGCTATGTTTGTGCTTCCATATCCTTCAAGGTGTCACACTTCACGTATGTAAAACGGGATACAAAGTCAAAGAAGGCATCAAACAGATAATTCACTTGACTGGGGTGCACCTTCTTCACCACTTATAAAAATTCAAAACCATTTAATGTGTTGGATGTTGATGTAATTGCAGCTTCGGGCTTCATACTTCCTTATTTATATGTGATTATTCAATGTAAAGAGGCGCTTCACATGGCAACTTTGTAATTATCTTCTTGGCCAACCTTCCTTGTAAATTGTATTTATTAAATTGAAATTATATTTTTATGATGGCCGACCTTGCGTGAAAAGGTGTGACCTCTCTCCTTCAAGTTGTATAAATACAAGATCATTCCACTCCATTTGTGCATCAATCAAGTGCGAGCATCTCTTCTCTTCCAAGTGTGAATTCTTCAAGGGCAGATCAACCAAGTGCAGATTGCGAATTATCAAGAGCAGATAGCAAATTTCTTAAGGGCAGATCTGAGTTACAAGGAAGTGCTGATTACTTGTTATCATTGCATCTTGTGAAGGTGCTGCATATCGGCCTTGAGATTGGCCTCATTGTAAAGAAACTTGTTGCCATTATTGATATATAATAGAGAGATATTTGTTGCTGGGTTTTTCCCTTCAAGAGGAGGGTTTTCCCAGGGTATTTGCTGTGTCTTTGTGTCTAATTTTGAAATTAATTTCTGTGCATTAAATCTGATCATAAAAACTAACATGGTATCAAAGCGGGTTTGAAAAAGATTTTGATCAGATTGTTATTACAGCGATACTCTTTAGTTGTTTACTTCTATCTCTTCGTCAAGATGGTGATCGGTCTTAAGCTTGAGGATAGAATTGAGGGAGCATCTAATTTCACATCTTGGAGATTCAGAATTATGCTCACCTTGGAAGAAAGTGAATTGGCTGAGTTCGTGGAGAGCAAAGTCCCCGAACCTACTGACGAGGAAGAGAAGATTCAATGGAAGAAGAAAGATACTAAGGCAAAGAAGATGTTAGTTGATTCCGTGAAGGATCATATTGTTCCCATCATCTCTAAGATGAAGACGGCAAGGGAGATGTTTAAGTCTTTGGAGGAGATGTATGAAATCAACAACACAAGCCGTGCACTTGCATTAAAGCAACAACTTCATCATGCTAAGATGGCTGTAATGTCCCCTTCTCGAGCATGATCTTTTCAGTTGACCGTTGGCCTATTCCAGAGACCCGTAGGCTACTCGGAAGGTGAAATTAGGGTTTCATGTTTTGATGGTTGCTGTTGCTCGTGATTTGGTGATTGTATTGCGGATTCTTTCTAGGTTTTCAAAGAGCTTCGCAGTGGTGTGACTTGCTTTGCATTCCGAGCACTTTCCAGAATTTACTATTTTTAGTAAATTCTATTTTTGGCAGTTGACAGGTTGATTCCAGTTCAGTTGGCTTCCCTCAGCTGTCAGTTCAGTTGGAATTGTTCAATTTTGGCCTTGGGGTGCAGTTGGAGAGATAAGTTTATTTTATTCAAATAAGGTTATATTTTAATGTTATATTTCCCCCCTTGGCCTAGGCTTATAACTTAATGTTGTTTTAAAAAGTGGCCCTCAAGGGTGGGCGCCTCATTGAGGTACATTTATATTTATTATGGTCAAAATTGATGCTTGAGGGTGGACGCCTATGTTATGAAGGGATGGATAAAGTCAAAAGTGAAAAGCTTGAAAAGGGACGCCATCTTTGGAGGGAAAAGGGGTTATTTCAAATTTGAAAATTAGGGTTTCTAGAAGCTTCTGGAGGGGTCTTCTCAAAATTATAAAAGGAAGCCTTGGGTCCTCACTTGGATATCTTTTGTCTACAGGAATGTTATGCTGCCGGAATGGTATTGGGACTGCTTCGAGGAATGTATGCCTCCTAGCTTGGCATTGCTTCTTGCTTGAGAGATAGCGACTAGTGATGAGGTAGTTGTAGTTTGAGTGGTTTTCTAGTGAGATTTTGCATTGTAGTAGTTGTGTGGCTTTGTAGTTCAGTTTCATGCTCGTTAGTGAAATTCTGGAATTGTCTCTTCATTATAGCTGATTGTTGTTTTTACTCATAAGTCAAAAAATACAAAAAGAATCATTCTGGGTATTGCATATATCTCCTTGTCTATGAGGGGTGACCCTTTCTACTAACTTTCAGATTTTTTGGTGAAGTATTTGAATTTATCAAGGCAAATCGCCCTTCCTTGAGGGCCGTTCCATTTGGGACTGCCTTGAAATTCGTGCTAAAAAAATGTGATGTCTTTTGGTCAATTTTTTGGTTCTTACTTGGGCGCCATAGTCTTAGGAAGCTAATGCATTTCGTTTGGGGTCTTTCGGTTGAGAATTGAGTGAGTTGTGATCATTTCAGTGGGGATCTGTGTTGCTGGTTCATTAATTTCAGTCCATGTCCAGTTATATCAGTTTGCATAATATCAGTCATTTGAGTTGGGTAGGGGAGAAAAGTCATTGTGAGCATCTAAGAGACATTATACTTCATTATAGCAGTGATAGACTTCTTATTCTATGCGGTTGATAGGCACTCTCTAATTATTGTAAGCTGAACAGTAGTACTGTCAGCAATCTTGCTTCTTCTCTTATATTTCATTGTAATACCCGTTGGATAAGTGGAAGAGGCTGGATTGCCACCTATCTTACTTTGAATATTGCATTGTATTATTTAGCTTCTCCGTCATATGGTAGCTCCAATTCCATCTTGGATTGGGAAGCACATTCTTGATGTCGAGTTACTTTCAGCATAGTAGTTGTTTGGGATCCTCTGACCATATGCTCGACATCATCTGGCGCATCCTTGGTTAGAGTTATTCAGTATTGCATTGCATTGAGACCCTCTGATCATATGCTCACACCTTGCCCATCTCAGGATCCTGGTGTACATTCTTGGTTAGAGTTCATTCCGCATCGTTTGGGTTTTCATCTAACCTTAACGGGTGCATGTTGTTTGTAATTGCATTCAAAAAATTGAAAAAAATCGGTTCAGTATATTTCAATGGCGGAAGGAGAATTTGTCATCGCTTACTTCATGAAGATTTTCGAATTGAGAGATCAGCTCTCTACTATTGGTCATTTTGTTGATGTCAAGGATTTGACCATGCTTGCCCTTAATGGTCTTCCTTCATCTTGGGAGTCTTACATTCAAGGAATCAGCGCAAGATCGAAACTTCCCAAGTTTGATCATTTGAGGGCGGACTGTATTCAAGAAGAGTCTAGATTGGCTGCGAGAGGTATTGGTCGAAGCTCTACAAATGATGACATTCATGTTCTTTCCGCTCAATCCTTGAAGAAGAAAGGGAAAGATGGAAAGAAAGGATACTCCAAGAGGAATAGAGATAAAGGAGTTGATGGTGCTCCCGCATTCAAGAAGAAGTGGGACCTCTCCAAAGTCCAATGTTTTCGTTGTGACAAGTTTGGTCACTATGCAAAGGATTGCCCCATCAAGCCTAATCAGCATGCTTCATTTGCGGATGTGGATGAGATCTCTCCTCAGAAGGATTCTAGGGAATTTCTATTCTAAGCCATGGGCCTGTGATCAAGCAGTGAAGGTTGTGTGTTGATCTGTACGCAAGAGCAGCGTATCTTACAGCGTATCAGAATATTTAAAGAGATAAGTATTCTTTGTTTACTGAGTTATATCATTTATTTGGATCTTGTAATTAGTAAAGAGAGATGGTGGTTTCTCTTGAATTGTGTTCACTAGCATAGGATCCTTTGAAGATTTCATTTATCCATTGCAAGTTATTTCATACTAGTTGTGAAGATTTATGTGTGACTCTGAAATAAAAAGAGAATTGAAATTTTGATGGTGATTAGTTGGTCACATCGATATCATTCTCTTTTGCATGAACTGTGATAGAGCCTTGAACTCTTGGAGAGAGTTGTTTCTACATGCTAACTGCATAATGCATTCAAGAAATTTGTAGTTGTGCACATTGTCTTTTGTTGTGCTAAGTTTAGCACTCTCGAGAGGAGTAAAAGATGGAAGAAAGAGTTATATCAAAATTCAATAAAGATAAGTTTCTTTATCCCTTCATTCTGATCTTTTGATATATTTCTCCTTAGGTTGATTTATTTATTCATGTTTTAGTATTGTTCATAAATTATTATGTATTCATGCTATAACTTTGTTGTACCCAAACCATTTTTTTTTGCTTCACTAAGGCATTTTGCTAAATATAGTCTTAACCTTGTTAAAGTGATTTCAGAAGATGGATTTTGGGCTTTTTAAGTATGGAGGTTATGTCTGTTTCATATCAATCTGATACTGGAGAGTTTTGAAAAAAGTGAAAATCTGAAGAAAAATCATCAAATTTTTCGGACTCTGGAGAGGGGAGCACCTTTTCAAAAAGGCGCCCTATCTTTTAGGGGCTCAAATCCTGTTTTTAGGGTTTGTCACCTCTAGCAAACATTTGTCTGGCATCACGTCAACTTTGCAACAAGCTATCAAGCCTGTCAAACGGACTTGTTTTGCTTGAGTTACGGGAGATACAGCGGAAAACGAGAGAAACGAGAAAATGACTTAACACTGCAAGCAAAAGTGATCAGTCTATCCTAGGGGCGCCCATCTTTATGAGGCCCTAAACGAAGGTTTCAGATCAAATGACCCCTTTGACGTTTGTTTCACGCTCAGTTCAGCTTTGCGTTGCACCCTTCAGCACGTCAATTAGAGTTGCTGAGAAGTCGAGACGAGAAGGCGAACACAGGGTTAAATCTTGATTTTGAGGTTGCGAATAAAGCAAAAGAGCACATTTTCAAAAAGGCGCTTGAGCTTTTGAGGCCTTTAATGTCCTCTATTTGGTAATCTAAGATATTCAGCTTGTCCGTGTTACGTCCAACTATCCGTTGCCTGTTTCCATTAGATCAGAAGATAACCTATCAGCCTGCAGTCGGAGGTTAAGTGATATTTTGGTCAGTTCCAAAAATAGCTATCTCTGGAGGAAAAGGAGCACCTTTTGAAAAAGGCGCCCTTGATTTTCACCCCTCAGATGATGTTTTCTAAAGAAATGTGCCTTTGTAGTTGTTTTGTGAAATGGATTCAACTCTGCGTTGCACTAGTGTGTTAATCCTGAAAGTCTGCTGAATACGAGATACGAGGGGATCAAGTTTACCTTCGTAAGATGAAAACAATGAAAAAATGGCCAAGTTTGAGGTAAAAGCGTAGCTTTTGCTAGGGGCGCTTGGTTTTTTGAAGCTTCAGATCTCAGTTTCGTGATTATAGACTCAAGGGATGATCTCGTCAGTTTCAATCCTGCTTTTCAATGCACTCGTCAGCCAGTCAATCGGGCTTGTCAGTCATCCGGAATCAGTGCTCAAACAAAGGCTCCGACGAAGTTTACAATCCAAATTTTCATCAAAATTGGCTAAGTCTGGAAAAACGCCTTAAGGGTCAAAGTTGACTTTTCAAAACAAGTTGACTAGTGCGCCCTAATTAGGGTTTCTGACTTCAGTTCAACTGAACGATTTCTGGGTTGCATGCAGAAGATACTGTAGTTCATTTTGAGTTACTATTTTTAGAAGTTCAGTTCATCTGCAGTGTGCATGCATTTGCATGTTCAGTTAATTGAAGAGGATGTTGAGTTCTAATTTGCATGCGAAGTTAACTGTTTTGCATGCGCACTTAACTGACTTGCATCCACAAGTTTAACTGATTTGCATGCACAGTCTAACTGAAGATAGAGATGGCGCCCTATTTAGGGCATATTTTTCATGCATTCGAGCTTCAGTTAGTAACCAATCAGAGCATAGGCATCCATTTTGAAGGCTTAGTTAAGCATACCCCCTAATTTGAGGCTCAATTAACTACCAAATAAAGAGGTGCGCTTTGAGTTTGAGAAGATGGACGAATTTTAAATGAATTTTATTTATTTAAAGACAAAAGTCGTCCTTATTTCTTCATTCTTGAGCAAGTCGTATCATTCAGAGCTCAAAACATGGCGTTTCTTCATGCGTTTGAGGATTCGAGGTGCTACAGGTGTCAGATTTCAACATTCTTCGTAGCGTTGGATTCATATTGCTCATAGGAAGGCGATTCCATACTTTGTTTTCAATTTGCATGCAAGATACATCAAATCCAAGTCAAAGATAGGCGAATTCTACAGAAGCAGAACAAACAAAACCTTCTATCTTTTGTCTTATTTCTTCTATTGCTCGTCTTAGATTTCTTCGCATGTCAAAGAAAACGGAAAAATATTCAGAATCTAACCATCTAGGTTCGCATATTTCAGCATTAACAGCAAAACCCATGTCTTAGATTTTTTCGAGAAAATTGCCCCACAGCCTTCATTCTGAAGCTCTGTGCTTTTTTCCGAAGATTTCTTTGCATGTGGGCCAAAATCACATCTTTTTGAAAATCGCATCATCTGGGTTTGTTCAGAATTCCGTTGTGCACAAAACCCATGTTCCATATTTTCTCAAGAAAAATTGCCCCAAGAAGCTCTAAAAAGTTAAAAACCCCTGCAATTCTCGACTGAAGAATCTTTGCATGTCAAGCTAAACGACGTGTTTTCGCAATTTTGATGTTGTGGGTTGTCTTAGAATCATTTTCCGGACAAAACCCACATCTCAAAATTTTTTGGTGAAAATTATCCTCCAACAGGGTATTTTTAGCCTCACCAAGAGCCATTTTAGCTTTCCGGAGAAAGTTGTCAGAACATAGCCGTGTTCACAGTCAACTAACAAGTTTTTCAGAAGGTGGTTCAACGAGACTAAATTCAAGATCAAATCGGTCTTAATTCATGTTTTCATCAGAACAGCTGACAATGAAGATCAAGCACATCTGGGGGTTGATTCAGACAATTTGACAGGCGTAGACGTGGGGTGGACCGTTGGAATTCTGCGTGTGCAACGAGTTCGTGTGTATTTCTCACAACCAAAGTGTTCGCGGTCAGGCTTCATGGTTTCATCATGCAACACTTTTTCGTTGAGAAGAATCAAGAAAAACATCAAAAGCATTAAGCTGCAAAAGGAACAGAGATCACTCCATTTACAGAGCCGCCAAAGTCACTCAAATCCCGTGCCATTATCTTCATGAAGATGGTACCTATGCTGATCTTGAGGCTATGCAAACTAAGTTCCAAAAGCATGTTCGTGATATCTTGATGGAAATTTTGGATCACATCTCTGTGATGACATCTAGTTTCAAGAAAGCAACTGGAGATATCAGAAACTGCCAAAAAACAGTTAAGTATGGTGACGTTGAGTGCCAGAGGCAAGTCATCATCATGGAGAGCATCAAAGTGCCAGAAGAGAGTGCCATCAATCAGTTCCTGGACGACTTGATGGATAGTGATGATCTATAGTGATCAGTCAGTAATGATATGTCGTTGTTTACGACGATAGACCCAGAAGCATCTCTCAGAACTTGATTTCCACCTTCAGTTCTGACGTTGAGTTCTCACACGCCTATCTTCTCCTCGTAAATACCGCAGGACTTGGAGTTAGGATTAGGGTTTTCAGTTAACTGAGGGTAGTGTTCCAATTAACTTTGCTTTCAATAAGGACGTGCATGCTTGCACATTGTCCATTTAGATTTGATGTACCAGTTAACTGATGGTAGCTTTCCAGTTAACTGTATAGTTTTCTTTATTAGGGTTTAGCAATAAAATCTTGCATGCATTGCAAGACTGTAGTTGACTCAAGGTGATTTTAGGGTTCCCTACACCTTTTGATGTCTATAAATAAGAGCTTTTGCTCATTTGTACATAACTTTTGCGTGATAGCATACATGCTGTGCCCACCTTGCCTGTAGTATTGCTATTTTGTATCTGTTCACGAACTTTTTCACGAGAGAGAAATATATGATGTGCCTACCTTGCCTTCAATATTGCTCGTTTTGTATTTGTTCATAAGTATTTACTGTTATGATGAATTGCTATGCCACTTGGGTTTCATGCAATTATGATGGTGGATTCTTTCCTTAGTTACATTGATTCTATTTTGTGTTCAATAAACTTGTTCAGATTGAGCTGATAGATGTGCCACCTTGCCTTCAAGTTGAGAATCTGTACTTAGTTTATCGTGTAATGTGTGTGAGTAATAAGCCTATTCAGACAAGCAAATAGTCGTGCCACCTTGCCTTCACGTTGTTTCCAATAAACTTCTTCCCAGCCGAGCAAATAGTTGTGCCCACCTTGCCTTCACATTGTGAAACTGTACCTGAAGTTTATCATATAGAACATTCCTGCTCCATTTCCTCATGCTCTGTTTTCTTGAGGAAACTGGATAGATTTAAAGTAGTTAGCTTAGTTGTAGTTAATAATCTGCAAAACCAGAAAATCCTTAGCTGCAACGTTCTTGGTTTTCTTAACCTTGTGCCTCTTTCAGCTGAGACAAAAAGATAGGGATTAGTTTAGTTTACTTTTTCAAGCATTTTGTCCGCACTACGAGGGAGCTTCCCCTCCTAATTTGAAGAGCACTCATTACGCAGTGTGCATAGCTGTCCGTACAAACTTGCACTCTAGAGGTGTTAGTTTTTATGCCAACAAACTTGAAATAGTAAACCTTGTATGATTCTAGCCTTGATATTTCTTTGGATAGTTATAAACTGTTAGTAATCGCTCTCTAAAATGCTTTCCGGACAGTTCTAGGAGCAAGAAGGTGATGAGAGATTGCTTAGTGATGAAAAGCTTGAGGCATCTTGTGAGAAAGTCATGCCGACCAAAGAAATTATCAAGCGTGAAGTCACAACTTGCAGCCATGGGAACTGAGTTGGTGGCTAGAGGGAGCTCACTTCCAGAAATTTCTTTGCAATCTCTAGTAGAGATCAAGAGGGAGTTTTGTAACTCACTGAGAAGAAGTGAAGATTACTGTATTACAAGGCTAAGTGTTAAATCCTTGAAAGACCTCTTCAGCTACTGAGATCAGAATTGCACAAGACTGTAATGAACCGGACCAATTTTTTTTTTTGATTTTCGCAATTGATTACAATGCAACACGCACCCGTTAAGGTTAGCACAAACCAAAACGATGCGGAAAGTAACTCTAACCAGAATGTACACCAGGATCCCGATGTGGCAAGGTGTGAGCATTGGTCAGAGGATCTCAAAGGAAAATGCTGAACAAGAACTCTAACCAAGTGATGCGCCGGCGAACGACGAGCATACGGTCAGAGGATCCCTATCTAATGCAATACTGAAAATTAGCTCAACACCAAGTATGTGCTACTCAATCCGTGATGGATAAGAGGCGACCATATGGCGGAGACTTAGGAAATTACAATGCAAAACAAGTAAATAGGCGGCAAGCCAGCCTCTTCCACTTATTCAGTGGGAATGTACAATAACTCAAATTGCAAGATAAGGATGAATTGCTGATAGTACTACTAACAGCTTACAAGATATCAGAAGATCACTTAAATCAGGAGTATTTTCAAATATTCACTGCTGCAAATGTGTAGAATGTTTCCAATGGCAGAATACAACTTTCAATGCTCATGCACTAACCAAGAGACAATTCTCTTAGTTCTGATTTATCAGACCTGCACATCAAATGGGGTGAAATCTGCAAACCAACCTACAATCATATGTTCATAACTCTCTCTAAACACAACCTTTTGATATGAAATCAAGTGCTAACCAATCTATGAAGGATGGCGCCCAAGATGATTGCCCAAAACCACTCCTAACAACCCCACATTAATTTGCACAAACTCCAATGACACAGCAGAATGGTACGGCCCTCATAAGGGGGCGATTTCACTAAATAAAATCCAATACAGCAGATAAAAATCTATAAGTTTGCAAGGTGGGTCGCCCCAATGAGGAAAGATGATATATTGAATGCCCACAACAATATCTTTTTGTATTTTTGATTTATGAATGAAAACAGCCTACAGCTATGCAACATCAGCAACTCTGAAACATGACAAAATGCTTGAATAACATCAACTAAATGCAAGAAACTCAACTACAATGCCAAAACAACCCAATTACAAGCTAACCTCTCAACTAGTTGCTATCTTTCAAGCAAGAAGATGAGCCAATGCTAGGAGGTGTGCTTTCCTCGAAGCGAGTGCCTGAAGACAATCCAGCAGCATAACGGTGTAGTAGACAAAAGATCCCAAATGAAGAGCTGAGGCCTGATTAAATAGACGAGAGAGAAACATCTAGAAGCTTCCAGAGGGCGCCCAAACCCTAATTTCAAATTCACCTTTTCCCTCCAAAAGATGGCGTCCTTTTTCATCAATAAAATATTTCACTTTTTAAAATAAAATCAATCTCTCAAAAAGGCGTCCCTTTTCTTAGTCTCAATATTTGACATTAAAAATATAATTTATCTCCTTATGACGCCTTGACCCTCAAAAGTCCCCTTTTTAAAAACAACTTAAAGTTGTACTGCTAGGCAAGGGGGTATAATATTAAAATAATAATATTATAATGAAAATACTTATCTCTCCAAGAAAAATGCGCCCAAGGCCAAGAACTGAAGTGCCAGCTGAAACAACTGAAGAAGAGGTCCAACTGAACTGAACCCAAACTGTCCACTGCCAGAAATAGAATTTACTAAAAATAGTAAATTCGCGAAGTTGCCCGGAATGCCAAACTGAACACACCACTGCGAAGCTCTCTGAAAACCCAGAAAGAATCCGCAATCAGAATCCCAAACTCCAAGCAACAACCTCCTCAAAACTAGGAAACCCTAATTTCACCATCCGCATAGCCTACGGGTCTCCGGAATAGGCCAACGGTCAACTGAAACGATCACCGCTGAGAAGGGGACATTACAGTCCGCCCTCCCCAAGATTGCTTGCCCTCAAGCAATCGCAAGTCTGGATGCTGTAGAATCTCCTCATTCTCCCAAGTAGCATCCTCCAATGGTAAATTCTTCCACTTTACCAAATACTCTTTGATTGTTCTCCTCCTCAAGGAACGCTCTCTGGAATCAATAATTTGTTCTGGAACCAAAGTCAACTGCCCTTCTTCATCCAAAGGAGGTAACTGTGATGAAGCCACAACATTGTGTCCAAGTGCCTTTTTGAGGCGAGACACATGGAAGACATTGTGGACCTTACTACTCGAAGGTAGTTCCAACTCATAAGCCACCGCTCCAACCTTCCTAACAACTTTGAATGGTCCATAGAAGCGTGGTTTCAGCTTCTCAGCTCCACTCTTCTTAAGTGTGGACTGTCTGTAAGGCTGAAGCCGAAGATATACCATATCACCAACCTCAAATGAGCGCTCAACACGCTGCTGATCAGCGTACATCTTTTGCTGATTTTGTGCCATTTGAAGGTTGTCCTTCAAGGATTTCAAAACATCTTGGCTCTGCTGCAACCAATCCTTGGCTTGGGGAGCTTTGCTATCGCCAAACACCAAATCAGCAAAGCTTGGAGCCTCGTAACCATAGAGTGCCATGAATGGAGACATCTTTATTGACATGTGGAAAGAGGTGTTGTAGCAATATTCTCCCAAGTGGAGCCATTTCACCCATGCTCTTTGCTGCTCCGAGACATAATTCCTGAGATAGCCCTCCAACCATTTGTTCACAATCTCCGTTTGACCATCCGTTTGTGGGTGATAGCTAGTGCTTGGAGTAAGCACTGTACCACTCATCCTAAAAATTTCCTGCCAAAAGGTGCTTAGGAACTTGCTGTCCCTATCACTCACAATATTTTTAGGCAACCCATGCAATCTGAACACTTCATGGAAGAACAAATCTGCCACTTGAGCTGCTGTAAATGTGCTAGTGATGGCAAAAAAATGAGCGAATTTGGTCAATCTGTCCACCACAACATAAATACAATCTCTGCCTTGGGCCCTAGGCAACCCGGTGATGAAATCCATAGAGATACTTTCCCATTTTTGATTTGGAATGGGGAGTGGCTGCAGTAGACCAGCTGGAAGAGAGTGCTCATTTTTATTCATTTGACAAGTGCTACACTCCCTGATGTAACGCTGAACATCATCTTTCAACCCCTTCCAAGAGAACCTCTCTCGAATCTGCCTATATGTCTTGAAGTAACCTTGATGACCAGCAAGTGGAATGTCATGAAAAGTCATCAAAATCTTCTTCTTAAGTTTAGAATCAGCCACCAAGAAGATTCTTCCTTTGTAGTGTATCAACCCATCAACTACCTTGTACCTTTCATCATGAAAAGTACCCTCAATAACGCTGGTTGCAAACTGATTTTTGGCGTAATCAGCAAGCAACAACTCCTTCCAATCAGCATTAAGCTCACACAATGAGCTCAAGTGAGGCCTTCTGGACAAAGCATCAGCCACAATGTTGTTCTTTCCTTTGACATACTCAATGTCAAAATCGTAAGCTTGTAGCTTACTCACCCACTTCTGCTGTCTCTCATTCAAGTCCTTCTGATGCATAAAGTGCTTGAGACTGTTGTGATCAGTCTTGACCACGAATTTACTCCCCACCAGATATTGTCTGAACTTGGCTAATGCATGCATGATTGCAAGCATTTCTTTGTCATAGATAGAATAGGTCCTTTCAACCCCTCTTAATTTTCTGCTTTCAAATACAATTGGATGCTTATCTTGCATCAAAACAGCCCCAATACCTTCCCCTGATGCATCACACTGTAACTCGAAGGGTTTGGAGAAATCTGGTATGGCCAATACTGGACAAGAACTCATGATTTTCTTGAACTTATCAAACACACTCTGAGCTTTTTCTGACCACATGAAAGCCCCCTTTTTAGTGAGGTCAGTAAGAGGAGCAGCACTTTGAGAATACCCCTTTACAAACCTTCTGTAGAAGCCACAAAGACCCAAGAATCCCTTCAAATGAGTCAAATTTTCTGGAGGTGGCCAATCTACTATAGCCTTGATCTTTTCTGGATCAACCTTCACCCCTTCAGCGCTGATTATATGGCCAAGGTAGAGCAGCTCCTTCATTCCAAATTCACATTTGGACTCTTTTGCAAACAAACTTTCTGATTCAAGAATACTAAGCACTTCCTCCAAGTGCTTAAGGTGTTCTTCCCACGTCTTGCTGAAGATGAGAATATCATCAAAGAAGATCAACACAAATTTCCTCAACTGTTTCTGGAAAACCCTGTTCATGCAGGACTGGAAGGTGGCTGGAGCATTAGTCAAGCCAAAGGGCATGACTAGAAACTCAAAATGACCATAATGGCATCTAAATGCCGTCTTCTCCACATCTGAACCTCTCATCCGGATTTGATAGTAACCCGACCTCAAATCAATTTTTGAAAAGAACTTAGCACCATGTAGCTCGTCAATGAGCTCATCAATTCGAGGAATAGGATATCGGTTCTTTATTGTGCTTTGGTTCAAGGCACGATAATCCACACACATGCGGATGGTGCCGTCCTTCTTCTTCACAAGGACTACAGCTGAAGCAAAAGGACTCTTGCTAGGGCGAATGAAACCCATCTCCAGAAGTTCCTTTATGTTCTTCTCAATTTCATCTTTCTGCTTCTTAGGATATCGGTAAGGAGTTGTGATGACTGGTTTGGCCCCTTCTTTGAGCTCAATGACATGCTCAGCTCCTCTTTCAGGTGGTGGCCCAGGAGGTAGATCAGCAAACACCTTACTCCTCTTGGTGAGTATAGACTGAATATCTGGAGGATATTCCCTCTTGGTCTCAACTGGACTAGCAGGAAGAACCATGCATTCCGCAGCCCACTCCACTTGGTCATGTCTAATCAGCCTTTCCATCCTTTTGAAAGAAACTATACGAGGGCCACCATTAGACATTCCTCTCAAAACAACTCTCTTGCCATCAGATTGGAACTTGAGCTCCATTGTTTGAAGGTTGAGAGAGATTTCACCAAGTGAACGTAACCATTGTATGCCCAAAACTGCATCGGTGTCACCAATAGTAACCACATAGAAGTCATCTTTGACTTCATAGTTTCCCAACTGCAAAGACATGTTAGGAACTCTTCGAGTGCAAGAAATGTGAAACCCATTTGCCACCATGACTTTGAAACCTTCAAATTCTTCAGTTTTGAGGCCTCTCTTTGCAACCACACCTTCATCAATGAAGTTATGCGTTGCACCAGTATCAATTAATGCAACAATACGATGACCTCCAACTCCACCACGAACCTTGAAAGATTCGTTCTTTTGGAAACTAGAGAGTTGGGCAATAGGGCCCCCAACTCCTTGCTCATGATCGGACTCTTTTGTGGCTCTTTCATCCTCGCTGTCCCCAAAATAAGACTGCTGATCAGACATATCAGATGCTGATTCATAATCAGAATAGGTCCCCATTTGATTATAACGCCCTCTTCCAGGACATCTATGGCCTTTAGTCCAAGGCTCTAGACATGTGTAACACTTGCCCTCCTTTCTAAGCTGTTCACGTTGCTCTTCAGTCAACTTAGGTGGGAACTTCTTGTGCTGATTAGAAGAATGTCTCTTATCCTTATCCTTCTTATGGCCAAAAGGCTTAGGCGGAAATTTAGGCCTAGGGGCTGATAACTCCATACTACGAGCCTTCTTGATTGCCTCATCAAGACTTGGTAGATTGAAAGCTTTAACCCACCCTTTCAAGGGTTCAACCAAACCTTCAAAAAACAACACAACCAATCTTCTTTCGGTGATGTTGGGCACCATCACAGAAAGCCTCTAGAAATCAGCAATGTAAGAATCCAAGGAGCCATGCTGCTTCAGTTGTGCAAGCTCACGAAATCTTACTTCAGGATCTTTAGTATCGAACCTTTCAATCAGCTTGTTAGTGAATTCTCCATAGGTTCAGATAAGGTTATGGCCAAGGGTGACCAAACCATGGTACCACCATTCATGGGTAGCTCCTTCTAAATGAAGTGTTGCAAACTTGATGGCATCTTCTTCTGGCATGGGACGAAGTGAAAGGTAGTTGTCTAACTTCTGAACCCACGATCTTGCCGAACACTTATCACTTCCATCGAAGTGAGCCAATGTTACCTTCCCTAAGGCTTGATGAAAATCAGTTCTAGGAGCCATATAAGCTCGGTTATCAACTCTTCCTCCGTGTCTTCTGTTTCTCTGATTCAAGAATTGATCAAAGGACCATTGGTCCCTAAGATCAGGAGGTAGGGTAGCATACTCCATATAGGCTTGCCTGGCATCGTCTACCAAAGGAATGGTAGCTTCAACTTGTTGTTCTTCTCTCGGAGTGAATGTAGGAAAGAGCGGTCTAGAGGCTGATCCGCTAGAGATGGCATCATGCTGTCCAATGGTTCTACTGCCTCCATTACCATTGTTCCCATTGCTTCCATTGTTCCCATTGTTTCCATTGACCCCACTGCTTTCTCCTGTAGCATGGTTTTGATTCAGAGTATGGTTCTAAGAAGTTTGTTGGTCCATCCGAGCAAGTAACCGTGACATCATCTCAATCATTCCATCAAACTTCTTTTCCATCCTTGCATCCTTCTCTTCCATGGCTGTCCTAAGATTGTCTGACATGTTCTCAACCGTTTTACCCGACATGTTCTCAACTGTTTTACCCGTATCCACTGCTCTTCCGGTTTCTCTCAAAGCTTCTGAAAGAGTATCTGCTTCTGGCACTGGCGGAAATTGTGTTTGTTGTCTTCGCCCGACCGTAGTATTCGCGAATCACTGCTACCATCTCGACATCGACCATCAAGTACAAGCTATGTAATCATGCCTGATACTAATCACGAACCGGACCACTTTTATTTTTTCGCGAATTGATTACACGCAACACGCTAATCTCGCAGGTTAGCACAACCAAAACGTGGTAATCCCCAACCGCACGTACACCAGGATCCCGATGTGGGCAAGGTGTGAGCATTGGTCAGAGGATCTCAAAGGAAAATGCTGAACAAGAACTCTAACCAAGTGATGCGCCGGCGAACGACGAGCATACGGTCAGAGGATCCCTATCTAATGCAATACTGAAAATTAGCTCAACACCAAGTATGTGCTACTCAATCCGTGATGGATAAGAGGCGACCATATGGCGGAGACTTAGGAAATTACAATGCAAAACAAGTAAATAGGCGGCAAGCCAGCCTCTTCCACTTATTCAGTGGGAATGTACAATAACCAAATTGCAAGATAAGGATGAATTGCTGATAGTACTACTAACAGCTTACAAGATATCAGAAGATCACTTAAATCAGGAGTATTTTCAAATATTCACTGCTGCAAATGTGTAGAATGTTTCCAATGGCAGAATACAACTTTCAATGCTCATGCACTAACCAAGAGACAATTCTCTTAGTTCTGATTTATCAGACCTGCACATCAAATGGGGTGAAATCTGCAAACCAACCTACAATCATATGTTCATAACTCTCTCTAAACACAACCTTTTGATATGAAATCAAGTGCTAACCAATCTATGAAGGATGGCGCCCAAGATGATTGCCCAAAACCACTCCTAACAACCCCACATTAATTTGCACAAACTCCAATGACACAGCAGAATGGTACGGCCCTCATAAGGGGGCGATTTCACTAAATAAAATCCAATACAGCAGATAAAAATCTATAAGTTTGCAAGGTGGGTCGCCCCAAAGAGGAAAGATGATATATTGAATGCCCACAACAATATCTTTTTGTATTTTTGATTTATGAATGAAAACAGCC